>JAULJZ010111026.1:0-11540 GCA_032270985.1 Heliamphora pulchella
TGAAATCCATATGGTGATAGTTTCTCCAACTGTGGTTGTCCTTCTGTTGGGATTAGGTCTTGTGGTGGTTGTTGCTCCGCCTTAGATTTATCACTCTCAAATGGTGGCTCCTGTTCTGGGTTTTGTTCATCTAGGAGAGCAAGTTGGGTAGACAAAATGGTTGAGCTTGGATTGTCAGCAAGGGAGGGAGTGGTGAGAACCACTCCCCAAAGGAGCAACACCACAAAGGGGATAGAATGCATGTCTTGTGCTATGAGGCACAATGCTACAAAGATATGCTACCCTTTTAAAGAATGAAAGACCTCCATCATGTTTCTGGCAAGGTTGTTCCTTAAAAGGGGATGTTCGCATGGAAAACATGCATTAAATGACAAAATGATCTTTTTCTGCAACGATAAGATCTAAGGAAAGATTATCTTCCTTCATGTTTAATGTTTTTGTACTTGTTATAGTTTATTAATGCATGCCCTTGAAGAACTATCCAGAAAATGTACAAAAAATAGTTAAAAAGTTGGATATATTTGAATTATTTGGCAAAAGTTTGGTATCCAAGTGGGGGAAAAATTAACCTTTTTCTAAATTCTCCTATCAAAAGAAAAAAAACATATTTCTAAATTCTTTTGAGGATACATTATAAATAAATAAATAAATAAATAAATTATATACAAGAACCCAAATTAAGTTTCTGATCTGTTTCTTTCCTTATGAGAGCTACATCCAAAATGAAATTTTTATCTTATGTAACACTAATTTTCTATTTCTCACAAATGTTTTTTGTGTTACTTTAAAGTATGCTAAAACATACCTATCATAGTCTTTTAATAGGAGGATAGATGTGACATTTAATATGCAGGACATTAACTTTGTACAAGTCTACAACGTTTAATGAGATTACTCTCTCTCTCTCTCAAATCCACTCAAATCATTCACACACTCTCTCTCTCTCTCTCTCACTCTCTCACACACTCAAATCAGTCAATAAATGATAATAGTCAAGGTATAAGCAATTAGTTAACTCCAAAATAGTCTTTGCAAACCATGGATTTAAGACCTCCATTTGGAATTTTCTTCATCTTCTATATAATTTGTTTTTATTGATTCTTTTTTCTTTTTTCAATGCTAGCTCAAATAGGAATGCTTCTTTCTTAGATTACTATATTCATGAAAATTCTTAAAATTAAAAAATCTAGTAAAAAATCAAAATTTCTCAAAAATGGAAAAAATAAGTTTATTAATTCCTTTTGTGTCTTCTGTATAACGATAGCCTAAATGACCATATATTTTACCTTCTCTCATTGCATTGCAAGTAACTAGAAAAATAAAAGCTCCAACCAAAAATGAAAAAAAAAGAGGAAAAAAATGCTGCTTAAGTACAAGATATCCCAAATCTAAAAGTTAAACAAGCCACAATCATGACTACAATAAAATTGAAGGAATTGTCACGCAAACCAATTTTTGACAAGGAAAATTGAAATATTTACTGCAAACACCTAAGGGCAATTAACTTTGTTATTAATGAAACTTTGAGATATTTTAAGTATCTCACCCCATGCGATATATAAGATCTCAATGTTTTTTTGCTGTTAAAAAAAAAAGTTTCTCCGTTTTATTTATATTTATCTAGTCTTCTCGTTCAAAATGATGATGCGTGTTTTTTGTCCTTTTGTTGGAGAAAGATCTCAAAGGAAAGTAGTTTATAATTTAGAAATATTGTTATTAGGTCATTCAAAATGAATTTTCCTATTTTATTGCAGTTGCGATTCTATATTTTTCTTCATGCAACCTATACATTAAATGTTTTCTTATCATTTTAGGTATTCTGGGAGCTTCGTTCTTTATCATTTCTTATTGGTGCTTAATTGCAAACTCTCCATCTGCCATATCTTTCAACATGATAAATGATTAACAGTTTTTCTATAGCAAAAACCTTCTTCTTTTTTTTTTTCATTTTAATATGTGAATTTTAAAAGTTGTACAATTTTTTTTTGTAATAAGTGTAGTGCATACATGTTACAGGGATTCTTTTGAACAATCTCCGTGACCATATTTGTAACAGGTATTATATTGTTCAAGGTTGAAATCTTTAGAGTTCGTTTAGTAATCCGACTTTAAGCTGACTTTTTGACTTTAAGTTGCTTTAGGCTAAAAAGTCAAAAAGTCAAAAAATAAAAAAGTTCATCTGGTTGGAAAAATAGTGATTTTTAAGTTATCAAAAAATTCAAATAAGCTCAATATGAAATTATATGGTTATCCTTCATCCTAAATGTGCTGAGATATAATTGCTTGTTGAAATTTGTGTAATTTTATATGTAGAAAAGTAAAATTAGAAATTATTATGAGAAAAGCCAAAAAACCTAAAAGCAAATAGGCTAAAAATTGGAGTTAAAAAATGAGATTTTTTGACTTTTTAAACTTTAAGCTAAAAGCTAAAAAGTCAGTTTTAAACTGACTTAAAGCCGGTAACCAAACAAAGGCTTAGTAGAGTTAGCCATAGGGGTAACCAAATCAAATTCTATCTTTGTTTAAGTGAGTCACGTGTGAAGATTCACCAAGAAGCCATGTTCACACACAGTACCCTCTTCTATCTTCATCTCTGCACTCTCTTTGTTTATCTCTCGCCTACATTTATACGTGGTAGTTATAGGACAGTTCTCATGACACTCGAAAATAGAAAAGGTTAATTTAGGTTTGGAGGGTGATATTTTAGTCACAACGAAGATTGATTAATTAGAAGATGGTTCACTTTTAGGACTTTTGTATCTCTTTCCTTCAAGCTAGCTAAATATAGAGTAAGCATGCACTCCATATCCACTTAAGCTACATATAAAATCATTTCTATAGACGTATATCCATTTATGCAATGGTTTCAACATTCACAAAACCATTTGCAAAAATTATTTACACAAGTCATGTAGTCATACTACAAAGAAACTTACTACCAACTACAAATAAACTTACTACCAAAAGAAGCCATGGCGTTATGGCCTTATAAAGTTTTAAGTCATCAAAACATGAAGGCTAGGCCAACTTTCAAAATCAAGCGGATGGTGATATGTCGTCTAGGTACCTAAAATGTTTCAATTTGGCAGATACTCAATTGGAACATGATTGACTAAGACAATGTTTGTCACATCCCAAAATTTATAACGTGACGGCCCAAAGCACAAAAGAGAATGGAGGGCTCAAGAACAAATGAGAAAATTCCATGTGGACAATGCCAAGGTCAAATATCGAAATCAAAAGTCAACAAATCTAACGTAGAAGTCATAGGGTTAAAATAAAAGTATTTGAGTCACATCTCGAGGCTTGAAGACCCGACACCATGAGATCCAAGAATGAGAATTGATACATATGGCCAAAAGACTTAAATGAACAATTAATTAACCATAAACAATTTCCACGACCTCTACTAAAGAGGTACAACACAACAAAGATCAAAATTTTAAACCATTCATAACCATCTCTCAAAACAAGGCATAGGCTTCAATGAGAATAAAGTACATAATCCATGGAACATACATTATAAGCATGCTATTAAAACACAAGGGTCACCTATGAGGTTTTCTTATTATGCTCTACTATGATAACAAGTTTCAAAAAAAAATTTGACTTTATGGCCTTACAAAATGTCATACCAATGAATTATGGCCCTTAGGCAAAAAACAAACAAATATGATTTTTTATCTTTAAAAGGAATAACTCCCATGTATCTCAAGCTTGTGCCCCACCCTCGGTACCTAAAAATGTAAGGTATGAGCATGACAGCCTAGGAAAAAGAATTGTGCATAAGGTAAACATGTAATGTCATGCATGCATGTCGATTAAAATACATAGGTACAAAGCCATTTTCTATTCCAAGAAGCCCTTTATTCAAAACACAAGTTTAATTTGATACTTCAACTAATCGATTGAACATATTCAAATAAAATTAAATCTATCACCCTTCCCATTTCCAAACACACATACACATACACCCCTAGACTTTGCGAAGCACACATTTAAAATTCCAAATCTCTGTCTTTACGGCTATTAAACCGAGAGACAAGACAGTCCTAACCCTTGAGAAATTTTATGGTCTTTCACCGATTGGTATATCGTACCCCATTTATTTTCCATAACAAACCAAGTCCAAGCCACCACATACACTCACTCACACTGGGCACTTAATCCCTTCGAGTCAAGTTCAGTACACATTAACATAAATCAATCACCAAAACACCACTTTCATTTGCAACTTCCTTTATAATATTCCCTATTACATCTATATCAAAAATTGTTCAATTAGATCAACTTTTGCATTATCACAAGAATGAAATGTCTAATTTCACCATCAGCTCAAAATGTGCAATTTTTTCAAATCATAATAAAGCCCTAATATATTCATTTCAACATACACTTCAAATTAAATCTGCATAATATATTTCCATAATCTAATCTCTCTTTGTGAAGTTTAAAAAAACTGTTACCAATATCATGGCATTTATTAAAGAAATGAGTTTTTATAGAAACCCTAAAATCTTAATCCAAGTAAACTAGACAATATCTTTCGCTACAACACATATTATTCTAAAGTACAAGAAAACCTACCTCAAGATCCATGCAAAGTGGGTGTAGAGTGAGAGAGTCGAAATTCCAAGTGTGCCAAAACGAAAAAAATCTCGGTGTAGATTGTAGCCCTCGTTGTGGTGATTGTTTTTTCCTTTGTCGGCGTCACGAGAAGATGTCTATAGAAGCTCTGTACATACATATATATCTTGTACATATATATATATATATATATATATATAGAGAGAGAGAGAGAGAGAGAGAGAGAGGGAGAGAGAGAGAGTTGCAGAGAAATTGGGGGAAAGAAGGAGTCTCTAGAGAAGAAATAAGTGGGTGGGCTCCACCATTTAAAAAAAATAAGTTCCAATAATACCCTTGGTCGAAACCACAAATTCCACATAAACTCCCAAGTCAAATGGTTCACATGTATAAAAAGGTATAACATTACAATCTTCCCTCCTTTGAAAATTTTGTCCTCGAAATTCTCATATACAAAATCAAGAAGGAAATATATTTGGGTACTTTTCACAATGTTTTGACTCTAACTCCCAAGTTACTTCTCTTAACCCATGGAACAACCTTTCAGTACTTCTCATGCTCCCATGCAACCTTCACTCAAGGAATAACCTTCCAACCCACAACCTGATCGCGCTTGTCTAAAACCTGAATTGGCCTTTCCTTGTAATACACGTCACTATCTATCTAGAGCTCCATCCAGTCAAGCACGTGTATGTTTTTGGTTTCGGCTCATACTTGTGAAGCATGGACACGTGAAACACGTCATGAATTCCCGAGAGCTGTGGCGACAAAGCAAGACGGTATGCCACATCCTCAATCCGTTCAAGGTTCTCAAAAGAATCAATAAATCATGGCGAAATCTTTCCACTCCGATCGAATCTCATCAAACCTTATCTTGGTGTTTTTTTTAAAAACATATGGTCTCCAACCACAAACTCTAGTGGTTGGCATTTTTGATCGGCATAACTTTTCTTTTGGCTCTATGTAGTAAGCAACCTTTGTCGAATAGTAGCAACCTTTTATATGGTCTCACACACCAAGTTTGGACCCAGAAGTGAAGCCTCCCCAACTTCTTCCCAATAAATCAGTGATCTACACGACCTTCCGTATAAGGCCTCAAATGATGCCATCTTAATACCAGCCTGGTAACAATTATTGTGGGCAAACTTTGCCAAAACTAAGTGATCCTCCCACGAGCCCTAAAGATCAAGCACGCAAGCTCGCAACATATTCTCTAATGTCTAAATGGTTCTCTCCAATCGTTCGTCTGTCTGTGGATGAAAAATTGTACTCATGTGAAGTTCGATTCCCAAGGCCTTCTAGAGACTCTTTCAAAATCGTGATATGAATCAAGGATGTGTATCAGAGACAATCGAGACTAGAACCCCATGAAGCCGCAGAATCTCTCGTACATGAAGCCTACCAAGAGCATCCGTCAAGTCTGAGATTTGAATAAGGAGAAAGTGTGATGTCTTAATGAGACGGTACACTACTTCTCAAATCGTATGATGCCTAACCTAGGAAGTTCGGTGACAAAATCCATCATGACATGCTTCCACTTCCACTCAACCACTGGTAAGGGCTGGAGTAAACCTGTAGGTTTCTGATGTTCGCCCTTCACTTGCTAATAAGTTAGACATTTGTCCATGAACTGGAAACATCCATCCTCAACACTTTTCACTAAAATTGACGGTGTAAGTCTAGGTACATTTTGGTGCCTCCTCGATGTATCGTAATACGAGAATGGTGGAAACTCACGTTGAACATCCTCCCTACACAATCCTTGCAAAAAAAGTCTTCCTGAATATCTCACACTTTGATCGGCACGCACTGTTCAACTCTTTGTATCCTCGTCGCTGATAATACGATCTTGAATAGCATGTGTCTCAGCATATAGCAATTGTGCCTCGATCACTCTATTGATCAGAGAGGGTTGTGCAACAAGTTCAAATAAAGAAGCACCATCACTACCCTCGCTAAGAGATATATCAAACTAAGCAATTGCTCCAAGCATCTTCCATTCTCGGATGGAAATACTCGCCAATCTCCCAAAGCTCTTTCTGTTAAGTGCGCCATCCACAATGTTAGCTTTCCCAAGATGATATTGAAGATAAAAATTGTAGTCCTCTCCATATACTCCATCTAACACCGTTGTCGAAAATTAAGGTCCTTTTATGAGAAAAGATAACATAGACAATTGTGGTCGGAAACCTTGAACCGCTCACCATAGATGTAGTGTCGCCAACTCTTCAACGCAAAGATTATTGCCGCTAACTCCAAGTTACGAGTATGATAGTTCTATTCATGCATCTTTAACTGTCGCGACCCATATGCCACAACCCGACCATTTTGCATCAACACGCAACCCAACCCCTCTCGTGGAGCATCACAATAGACAATGTAACCTAAACCCTACTCTGGGATAATCAAGATGGGTGCAGTGATTTGGTTCAACTTACGATAGTCTATACATATCCTTAACGACCCATCTTTCTTCTTGGTGAACAAAGCTGAAGCTCTCAATGGTGAGACACTAGGCCGTATAAAACATTTATCGAACAACTCTAGTAACTGAATGCTCAGTTCTTGTAACTCTGTTAGGGCAAATCTGTAGGGTGGCATCAAGATCGGTGCAGTTATTAGAATAACGTCAATGGAGAATTCAATCTCCCTATGCGATGGAAACTCATATAAATCGTCAAGAAAAACATTTGGATACTCACACACAATTGGAGGCAACTCTCCACAAGTGGAACCTCCTTCGTTGACCATCACAATGGAAAATAGGAGGCTAAGCTCTCCTCGAATACGCAACCTATACAAAGGAGAGATTAAGTTATCGCATGAATCTTCGAAGAGATAGAAATAATCACCTGAAAGAGTACAGACCGTGACTTTCCTTCTATAGCAGTTGATAATCACTCGATGTGCTGTCAACCAATCTATCTCAAGAATCACATCAAACTCGGTCATATCCAGCACGATAAAATCAAAAGACAAGACGTCAATTTGCTATCTCAATCTCACAAGATTTTCAAACTCTTTTTCAAAGTCGTATTCCTCCAATTGGAGTGTCAATACTTAAAAGGGTATCAAACTCGTCAACCCTTAAACCCAATGCCAATGCAAAAGATGATGAAATGAATGAGTGTGATGTGCTAGTGTTAATCAAAACATTTGGCCAAGAATTGAACACTAAAAATGTGCCTCGCACAACAGATGCATCCTCATGTGTCTCATGTGCTAGAAGTGTTCTCGGTGCTCTAGATACCCTCAATATAGTAATGGCATACACTCATCCATGGGCCTTCTGTCCCTATTGTCTAGCTACTCTGGTCCCTGAATACTAGGTCGACTATACTGAACTAACACCTGGTGCAATCCTTGATGCCTGAACTGATTGTGTCTGTTGAGGTGCCCTATAACCCTAGCTAGCTAGGGTGAACTAAATTGATCCTATCCTTTGAAACCTCGACGAACCCTACTCAGTCTGTCCTTGTGGGAAAAAGTGCTGAATGTGCCCCTGTTGTCTGCATCCAAAGAAAGTAGGCTGTTCCCCACTCTGACTCTGTGCTGGAGCTTTAGCTTGTCCCTATTCTGATTTTAGGCACTCTGACTTCTTATGTCCTAGCTGTCCACACTGATAGCATATAAGCTTTCCCGTCGAGGGTCTATTAAAGGAAACCCTTAAACTTTACTTCGATGCTTGGTTAGTCAATTGTGTTGATTGCTCCCTCAATCTTTTTCTATCTTTGTTACCTACATGAGCTGTTGATGATAACCTGCCCACTATGGGTCTTGATTCCTGGATTTTCATAGATTCTTGTGCCTCCTCCTTTCACAGTAAGGGCCGTCTCAACGACCACAGAATAAACCTTAAGCTTCAAAGGCACCACTCTCGACCAGCTAGAGGGCTTCAATCCTCGTACAAAGTGTTTGGCCTTCAAAGCCTCTGTGGACACTATCTTCGGAGCAAAATGGGATAGCACCGTAAATTGGGCCTCATACTCCCTCACTTTTAGGTGCTTCTGAATAAGAGTTAAGAACTCTTCCCGCTTCAAGTCCTAAAAGGAATCAAGACAGTACTTCTCCTTGAATATCACCACAAAAGTGTTCCAATCTAGGTCTTTGACTTTGATGTTGTTCTCTATGGTCTTCCACTAGTGAACTGCTTCACCTGCAAACTTAAAGGTAGCTAGACGGACACGAATATCTTATTCTACAATACCCAAGGCATCAAAAGTCTTCTTAATCTAATCTAGCCACTCATCGAATACCAAATCTAGGCCTCCCCTAATCTCCAGTGGTATGAGTTTACAAAACCCTTGCATAGCAAGCATTGAATGATTGCCCTCGTCCCTTGTGTGAGATTGAGCCTCTTATTGACCCATTTAAGTCATTTAGTGAAGTGCCTGTGCTATTTCCCTAATAAATTGAGCCCCCAAGACGGGTCTTTGTGCTTGAGTCGACGGGATGACCCCTGGATCTTGTGTTTGTGTAGACGGAGCTGCCCCACACTCTTGTTTTGACACTGGCGGAGTTAGTGGTGTTGGTGTTGTTCGTGGAGTTTTCCCTATTCCTTCGCTTCCCTATTAATCTTCTCTGCCTCTAGCATGTCAAGGAGGCATAGCTAAAACAAAAACACAAAGAATCATCAAGCCCCAACTCACGTATAAACCACTTTGATAGTACATATGTAAAACACTTAGCACATACCATTTTGACATACCTCATGTCATCCACATAGCATATGTGTGTATTAAGCATCCAAACATGTAGCATGCTAATCTAGTCAATTCATATCATCATGGCATGTGAACAGTCTCTACTAAATTCGAGAGGAACTAACACTCAACATGTGAGCACAAACAACTAACAAATTCCAAGTTGCATCTACCTGAGATATTACCCGTTCTTATAAACTTCTATAGACCTCCTTTTAGAAACAACGTTCATCAGATGCGTTTCCAATTAGATTTCCACGCTGGTTACTAGATTCTAACATAATTTTCTCGGGATTCAATTGCATACACAAGTAAGCACATAACACATATATGTTACTCATAAGCATGTAAGCACAATACCGTGTCATCTTCTAACACTTAAACAATCTAAGCACATAGCAAGTTGATTCAATAATACCAACACATTCAACATGAGAATCCAACCTACACATGCAATGGAATGCTCAATTCCCACGACTTAAGGTATTCGAACTTGGTTGCTTTGAGACCATGTTGTCACGCCCCAAAATTTATGATGTGGCATTCCAAACCACAAAAGAGAACGAAGGGCTTAAGAACAAATAAGAAAGTGCCATGTAAGCAATGTCAAAATCAAATGTCAAAGTCAAAAGTCAACAAATCCAACGTAAAAGTCAAAGAGTCAAAACAAAAGTATTCGAGTCATATCTGGGGGGCCGAAGACCCGACACCATGGGATCCAATAATGAGAATTGATACATATGGCCAAAAGACTTAAAGAAACAATTAATTAACCACAAAAGAATTTCCACAATCTCTATTCAAGAGGCACAATACAATAATGATCAAGTTTTTAAACCATTCATAACCACCACTCAAAACAAGGCATAGGCTTCAATGAAAATAAAGTATGTGATCCATTGAACATACATTATAAGCATGCTAATAAAAAACAAGGGTCACCTCCGAGGTTTTCCTAATATGCTCCACTATGAAAACAAGTTTTAAAATGAAATTCGGCCTTATTGCCTTACAAAAATGTCAAATCCATGAATTATGGCTCTTGGTCCACAAACATACAAAAATCACTTTTTATCTTCAAAAGGAACAACTCCCATGTATCTCAACATTTTCCTTACCCTTGGGACAAGAAAATGTTAAGCAAAAGCACAACGGCCTAGTAGGAAAATTGTGCATAAAGTAAACATGTAATGTCAAGTATGCATGTTGATTAAAATACATAAGTAGACATGAATACCATTTCTTATTCCATGAATCCCTTCATTCCAATACCAAATTTAATCTCATACTTCAACTAATCGATTGAAAATATTGAAACATAAATCTTTCACCCTTTACATTTCCAAACACATACACACACATACCCCTAGACTTTGTGAAGCACAAGTCAAAAATAACAAACCTCTATCTTTATAGCTATTAAATCAAAGGCCCAGACAATTCCAACCCTTACCCAAGTTTACAATATTTCACAGATAGATATCTCGTATCTCTCTTCTTTCCAATAACAAACCAAGTCCAACCCACCTCACACACACTCACACTCACGCACACCAGGCACTTAATCCCGTCGAGTCAAGTCTCATACACATTAACATAAACTAATCACCCAACACCACTTCCAACTTCCAACTTCCAACTTCCAACTTCCTTTATAATATTCCATATTACATTTATATCATAATTGTTGAATTAGCTCAACTTTCGCATTATCACATAAATGACATGTCCAATTTCATCATCTACTCAAAACATGCAATTTTTCCAAATCATAATGAAGCCCTAATATATTCATTTCAACATACACTTCAAATTAAATTTGCATAATATATTTCCATCATGCAATCTTTCTTTTTAAAGCTTAAAAATAACATATTACCAATATTAGGGCATTTATTCGAAAAATGAGTTTTTATATAAACCTTAAAACCTCAATCCATGTAAAATAGACAATATCATTCGCTATAACACATATTAATCCAAAGTACAAGAAAACTTACCTCAAGATCCAAGAAAAAAGGGTGTAGAGTGAGACAGCTGGAATTCTAAGTTTGCCAAAACAAAAATCTTTTCGTTGTAGAATGTAGCATTCATCGTGGTAATTGTTTTTTCTTTCATCGGCATCGCGAGAAGAAGCCTCTAAAATTTCCGTACATACATATATATCTCGTAAATGTGTATATATATATATATATATATATATATATATATATATATATAGAGAGAGAGAGAGAGAGAGAGAGAGAGAGAGAG
>JAULJZ010111037.1:0-11540 GCA_032270985.1 Heliamphora pulchella
CAACATTCTAATGCTTAACATGCTAACACGTTCATGTTATCAAAGCATCTAAACACATGCAATCAAGCACACGCAATCAACTTCACACGGTGATGCACCCTTCCCACGGCTCTTAGGTACTCAAACCCAGAGCTCTGATTCCATTTTATCAGGCTCCAAACTCCGGATCACGTGAAACACCCACAAAAAACCAAAATAAACACCCAACTTGGTATTTACTCACAAATTAAAGTATACATGCATTTAATATATCCGTCAAAAGACTTACGTTACACGGTTTCAACACCAGAAAACATGTAATAACATACATGGTTTAAAAGAACAAAAAGAAGACTACATGTCTTCCGCTTCAACCGGCAACCCCGAATCAACCTGCGTGACCGGTACTTGAAAAATATTTCAAATCCCACACCGTAAGTCAAAGCTTAGTAAATACTAGACAATCATACAATATAAACAAAACATACTCAAAAAATAAGGTGTAGGTTTCGACTCACACGAGCCATAAAAACGGTTTTATATCTGAACTCATACGAGCTCTAGAAGAAAACACTTGAAAAACGATTTTATGCGAGAACTCCCAAGAGTCTCAAAGAAAACAGTTTTGAAAGCGGTTTTGTATCACGACTTATCAGAGCTTAGAAAATAATTTGATATATATATATAGTACAATGTTTCACCAGCAAAGAGCGACTCCTACGAGCTAAGACTCCCATGAGCCCCACATGCGACACACGCCATTTATACATCGCAACACATACAGAATTAACATATAACTTCATGGGGTAAAACTGTAGGACCACATGCGCCCCCATCATATAGCTTTGCGAACTTTTACCGTAGGACCACTATCCGCCCCAACTAATGTATTGTTGACCAGAGCCAACAAATATCTTCACGGACTTTCATCGTGGGACCACTATCTGCCCCAACTAATGCATTGTTGACTAGAGCCAACAAATATCTTCACAAACTTTCACTGTGGGACCAAAATTCGCCCCTCATATGCATCTTTACGGACTTTCACCGAGGGACCAAAATTTATCCCAACATATACAATTAAAACAAGAGTTTTAAACAATGCAACACATGCATATATAGATAATCAGAGCTTAGATACATCATGACCACATAAAATCACATATGACCACATAGGACCACATACCCGTCTTACAACATGTATGAATAAAACTAACCATAGTTCTATAAGCATAGAAACACGTATAACCACAACGTTCTACATAACGATTCCACACAACCCATCACGACATCACAAGCCACACACCCATCATCTGTTCACTTGAATGACCCGTCCACTCACCGGGACAACCAACGGTACAGAAAAATCAAAACCTAACCCGGAGACCAACACCTGAATCTCCCACGAAACGGTTCTCACCAGAAACCACCTATAAAACTAACAACAGACCCACATGTCCCGCACCCAACGATACACCAACCACCACGCGCACAACCGTGCCTCAACACCCGCATGATGTGACTAATACCCTCTTTGTGACTTCAATTGATCGGACTCCATAATCCAATCAATTGAAAAACCACTAGAGGAAAGCAATCGATCGAGCCTCATAACCCAATCGACTGAGAGGACACCACACGACCAACCTAAACCACCAAAACACCTAAAAGCCTAACACAGGACCCAGTCGACTGGACCCCATCCAGTCGACCCAAATAAGTTACTGGAATCTCGTAAAATTCCCCAAAACACTGGTAAATCGACTAACCTCCATTATCCAGTCGACTGACCTCACGATCCAGTCGATTGGACCCAGGTATAAACGACTCTGACCTACGGGTTTAGCCCCTAAAACACCAAAATGAAGCCTCTAAACTCCCATCCAACACCCTCGGACATACGCACTCCCAAGCCTAACACCAAAACCTCGAAAGAAACACCCGAAACCCGATTTCATCCAACCAAAATTGACCAAAAATGGTTTTGAACCCAAAACCCAACGTTTAAAACATAAAGTGATTTCATGCATTTTAAAAATGACAAAAACACACACGATTATACGTAGCACCCTTATAAGACATGAGAGTCTAGGATACTAACTCGTTGAGTTAAAAACTCGACACCTCGATCCACGTGCAAAATCGAATTTTGTCGAAATGAAATTCTGTCTGGATAAACACGTAGCCCACCGTGCCAATAACAAGGATCAGCTATCGGTTCGTCGAAAATCGAGCCCCGGGCCCCCGAGAAGTTAGAGAGAAGGCAGAGAGAAAAAGAAAAAACTTAGCAGACAAGTTTTGAAAGTTTCTTTTTTTCTTTTTTTTTTTGAAATTTACACCATAACGGCCAACAGCCCCGGGAACCAGCCCCGCATGCGTATCTAAATCTAAATATGCATAAAAACACATATAAACATGTTGAAACGAAAACGATAAACACGCATCAAAAAACGCCGAAAAAAAAACGGGTCAGGGTTTCACATAATCTCATCATCGACTAGGAAATTTTGAACCTAATAACTTGAAAGAAGCAAACTCTTAAGTTTTAGGTTTTGACCACCAGACCAACCCAGTGAGGTTATTGTTTCTCTTCCTTGCATGATAGTCTTTTTATTTTACTTAGAGGGGTGTGTTATTGCATCCGATCTACCCCTTTGATTGACTTTGTGTCAGATTTATAATGTTATTAGTTCTCTTTAACCTTTTTTTTTATAAAGAAAGAATTATAATTTGCACTTAATTTAAAAAATGTACCAAACATAATATTTTAAAATATTTTTGTACTTATATAATAATCCATATTTTACATCCTTAGAACACTACTATGTTTTAGGTTCTTTCATGTCTTACAAATGCAATCCAATATATCATCCAACCTAAAACTTGATTTTACTTTCACAATAGTCGTATAAAATTCATATTTGCAAGAAAGTATAAGAGAATAATCCATATTTTGTCAAATGAATATCACAAAACTAGATTACAAAATAGGGCCGCAATCTTCAACTTCAATTGTAGGCTATAATCACAAAACAATGTTGAATGATCACAAAGCTGAAATTGAAATGAAAATGATTGCAAAACACAATCCGATCAAAACAATGGTGAATGATCGCAAACCTGAAATCGCAATGAGGAATCACGGGCTAAAAATCGCGAGCTAGAATCGCTATCTAAAATCGCAATGAGAAATTACAAATGCCTTAGAGAAATCACAACGCAATCCACTTTGTGTTATTGAAATACTTAAATCACAAACAATCACAAACGAATCTTAACAAAATAAGGGTATTTTTATCCTAAAAAATTTACACACAACAAACAGAGTACTTATCATTGAAATACTTTTGTGAGAATGGATCTTGCGGTTTAAAAACTCTTTTGCTAGATGGAAACCAATAAATAGCTTACAAATTGGACTTCTTACCAATTTTTCGTAAAACAAAACAATGATATGTGAGTGATCAAAGTCCATTTCAAAACATAATGTTTAAAGAATATTATGGATCAAAACCGTATCACACATCATTGAACAACATAATATGAAAATTGCTCTAATACCAATATAAGTAAAATAGACATATGTATACGCAGCAGAAATATGAATAAGGTACATTCAACTGTGATTGATCAAGTGCTACTTTTGATAAGAACGGGTTCCCTCATCAAATGCCCCCTCATCAGGTTTTGGTAAACATATCTTTGTGAGCACAAATTTATAGTCCTTGACAGTTAAGATGATATCCAAATTTCTTTTCCAGTTAATATAATTAGGACCTGTTAGTTTGTTATTTTTGAGTACGGTCGCGAGAGGATTGAAAGTCATTTTAATATATGAGAAATACATAATTAAAACCATTAATTATGATAAGCAACAATTTTGAATTCATTTTAAAATTTAGTTCCCTCTACCATTTTTAAAAAGAACTCGCCAGCAGTCTGGTACACTGTGAATAGCATGCCTCGATGGGAAGGTCGTCTATTATTCACCATTCGTTCAGACATGCCAATTCCTATTAATTTTACGATCTAGACAACAAACCATTATAGCTAAGTAAAATTAAATAGTTGACATAGTTTCTATCCTATAAATAATAGCAGTTACTCAGATGGAGAGAATACTATTATTTATAACTAAGTGTAAATCATCTCCTAATCTCAAATTAATTGCTTCGTAATGAATTCTTCAGATAAAAAAGTGACCTACACTAATAATTATTCAGAATTATACTTAAATGAGGTCTATACCGGTGATATTGTAATTAATTTCGTCTGATATAAAAGAAGGTACTGAGGCCAACTCACAAAATTAATTACATCACCTACAAACTAGTGATAAAGACCTGAGATTTATATGTGATTAAACCCCCCCACCCATTTAGTTTTTAAAATATTTTTTAGGATTATAAAATCTATTTAATTTTAACAAATTCATAATTTCGAAATAAACCACATGTTACAGAGAACAAGAACAACATACAACAAAAAAACTGTTTTGCGTCGATCTGTCTAAACGGACAGGCAAACCGTCCGAACGGAACTCGATACGAAAAAATCTTAGTTTTTTTCCAAACCCCCGAAACAGAAATCAGGTACACCCACAAAGGAAAAATAGGGATTATACCTGCGTGATCCCTCTGGTTTGATTACGTTTTTGTTCTTGAACTTGAATTCAAAGATCAACACGATAGTTAATCGGCAGTCTTTTCTCGGCTCAAATCTTCTGCTGTATTTTCAAACGACGAAACACGAACTAAGTGTAGGTTTAAGTCTTTCGTATTCCCAACCCTATTTGGCTGCCTTCTCCCTTTTCTGGTTCTCACAAAATACTTGAAAATCCTAAGGAGACTGAATATCTGATTTGATACGCGTGTCTGGCGGCCAGAGTTATAACGACATATAAATAGGTTATAGCAGGGACCTAAGGAGTAAATAAGACACTGATTTCTAATGTAATTAAGAAAATTCACTTTAACCTAGAAGTAATTTTTTAAAAATATAAATTACAAATCATTCCGCTAAAGAACAGTAATTGCACTCACAGCCTTATTCTCAAAATTGAACTTTTGAGCTTCTATTATTAAATACTTATTATTCTCCTCATGTTAAGATTCTAGATACCCGTTAATTAAATTAAATTACTGATAATTATATTTAATAGAAATCTTTCATAATTTCTTTAGACCTTTCACTTAACTTATTTGATATGTTAGATTATAAAACACATATGTATAGTTCGACATAATCAAAACTTATAAGTTTTTCCTTAAGGGGGTATCATCAATCTCTTGTCGGGATGTGGATTTTTCGTCAATAATTAATATCTACCATATTCGTAATGTTTCTATCCAACTCACCAGGATTATAAACCCATAAAAGATCGCACCTTCTAATGAATCAAAATAACGAATATTAAATATACGTGTTTAATAATTATTTTGGAATTAAGAGTATAAGCATTGATAATAACCATGGAATGTAAATTAATTTATATTGTTCGTACAAAATTAATTATCCCAATGCGATCCTGTTTAATACACACAAAGTATACTCGTACAATGAGTTAGAACTATAGTCGAAACTATATAATTTTTCGTAATCAAGACAGACCTACTAAAACACTATGTTACAGCCATACCGATGGTGTGTCTAATTCTATTTAAGACTGTGAACTATAAAATTATATTCTACAAGAACTGATAATCTGGTCTTCCGCGTTTAAGCTGAACTCTACATACCAGATTACTACTATGTTGAATAAAAAGATACCTATGCACAATATTAAACAAATAATGAAACGCAAACATTACTCATACAGATTCTTATTAAAATAGAAAAATAGTTTTTATTAATAAATAAAAATAATATAAAAAAATTCAATACATGATTTTTAGTATATTACCCTAACAATTGTAACTTTTGCTTTTGTTTGGTGTTATTTTGGTTGTAACTTGTTGGATATTAGTGAAATATGGAATAACAAGACATTTGTATCATCTTAAATTTTTGTAATGATTTTTTAAAAAAACATTTACAAGTATAAAAATATATAGGCTATCCTTTTAAATATCTACTTATAGCCTCTGATTAGTTAGGATTGGCCCAGCCTAGGATCCACCAAACAAGCCTCTTCTTAGTTTCACCGACATTATCATCCCTACTCTCTCACTCCCACGATAGAGAAACGTGATCACTTCCTTCTTGGGCAACGCCACTGGAATCGAAAAGAAAGATTCTCCCAATTCAAAGTTTGGTGTGGAAAGATATCTTGAACTAGATGTTGATCAAAATGGGTGTAGCCAGAGATGACCTCGCTCTTGTCACCTCTAAATAGTCTTTGGTGGACATCATATAACTATGTGCAACTATTTTCCCTTTTGAACTAGTCTTAAAATAAATAAATGCAATAAAAGTGAGGAGTTTCATTGGGACTTTTTGTAATGTGGTATGTGGCTTTGACCAATGAATGCAAATATGTAATAGGAGTAAGGAGTTTTGGTGCTCGTTGGTTTTTCTACTGCGATGAGGGTTTTCAGTTGGTGAGATGTCGGAGAAGGTAATGTAACAATATGTAGCGAACAACAATAAATGATGTTGTGAGGCAATGTAGAAGGCACTTAGTGAGGTGAAAAAATAACATGGGTAAGGTGGCAAAATGATAGGTATGAGGTGGTAGCGAAACAAAGAGAGAAAGAAAGAGTGGGGTTAAGGTTAGTATTAGAAAAGGTATTTTGACTTTTACAAATGATACGAGCATAAATGAGTAATTACATGTTTTTCGTTAATTTAGTTTTCTTTAGGATGATTCTAAATACACATACCACATCATTAAATACACAAATTTAAAATTTTTTTATTATAATTTTGTTTGTTATTCAAGTTACTAAAATAACTTTAAACATTCAAAATCCTAAAATTCTTCCACCATCACCTTCTTGCCGTCATCCACCACCAAATAGCATCCACCACCACCCCCAACTTCTCTTTGCAGCCGCCACAGCCACTTTCCCGTGATATACCCTCCTCTCCACATGTGACGTTATGTCACACCCCAATTTCGTAACAAAGAAAACCCAAATGATTTACAAGAGAAGAGATAAAAAAGAGAAATTTTTTTAACAAAACTAAACTATGATTTGAAGTTAAAATGTACACAAAAGAAGGTTTAAAACCTGAGATAAATACCCCTTTAAAAAGTAGGCTTTAAAACAAAAAGGTAAAAAATTACCCACCCAGCGAGACCGCTCGATCGGTCTAAAGATCGCTTGAGCGGTCTCTCACTACTTGCAGCATTTTTGACTTACACTGAGAAACCGAGAGACCTATTTGGCCGCTCAATAAACCGCTTGAGCGGTCAATCGAGCGGTTCAGCTCTGGACTCTTTCCTCATGTTTAGCTTTCAAAATCTTGATTTTCACATCAAACATTTATAATAATAAGTCTTTCATGCTACCAATCTTTATAGATACAAGATCAAAGGGGTAAAGAAACATTTCCAAACATTCCCAACTTTAAGAAACTAACATTTACCCATCATACAACATTTCCAAACGGTAACCAATGTTCTCTCATGCGTACAAAAATATGAGTTCATGGCCTACGACCTTACAACAAGGGTTACACCAACCCATTTACAACAATTTCAAAGTATTTAAAAGAATTACATTTATAACCATCTAAACCTCAAAAGGTGGTACAAAGGGGCATACAATTCTCTGAAATACTTCAAAACAAAACAAATGGGTCCCACGACCACATCCTTAATCATACCCTTCTTCCCGCTATCATTTGAAATGGTTAATACAACATGAGTCGAGACTCGTAAAAAAAATAACTTACAATAAATAAATGCATGACATGCGAGGATGGTTATGCGAAATGCAACATATAGTTTTATCAAAACTAACTTTTGTTTTCCACTAAATTCCTACTCACATAATCGATTTTTTGTTATGCAAGATAAATCCATCAATTAATCATTGTTCTCATTTCATTTTACCCATTTCAAGATGACAACTCGCACATACGCACACATACGTTGTTCCCATCATCTCATATCTCAACCAACTCGTGGTTTACATACCAGGAGCTGACGTCGGACGAGCTTATAGACCCATGTAGTGTTACTACCGACCGGGCCACTCGAGGCCTGCTATGTAACGGTGCATTCTATAACCTGCCGCGACTAACACCTTGTTCTCGGTTATTAGCCGATGGATAGGTCATCCAATTTGTACAGTTTCTTGATCTTTTACCGATGAGCTATTCAAGGCCAACTTATACAATTCATAAATCCAAAATCGGTACTTTTTATTTCATCATAGCACACATCTCAATTCGTGTCCTACCCCAAACATGGTTCCTCTCATCAACACTAACGCACTTAGGGTTAATAAAGTTTACACGTTCTCAATTTCCATAAATTTCAATATTTCGATTTTAATTAGCTTAAAACTCAAACCAACACATTGTGGTCCCAAAGAAACTCATCGTACTTACATGGTTTACCCAAACCCCAATTTATCATTTCATGATGTTAGGATTGTATACTAAAAATTATAATTTTAGATTTTATTATTTAATTTTATTTATTAATATAATTAATTTTTTCATTTTATGAGAATTTTAATGAGTAATACATGCATTTTATTATTTATTTAATGATTTGCATGTGTATTTTTTATTCTACATAGTATTTAATCTGGTGTGTAGAGTTCGATTTATACACAGAAGACCATATTATCGGTTCTTGTAGAATATATGTTTTGGTTCACAATTTAGATGGAATTGGGCACACCATTGGTACGACTGTAATACAATATTTTAGTAGATCTGTCTTGATTAAGGGGATCGGTAATTATCCCGATAATTATTCTGATTTATTGTGCTAGTACACTTTGTGTGTATTGAACAGAATCAAGTTGGAATAATTAATTTTATACTGACTTAATAAATTAATTTACACTCCATATTTATTATGAGTGCTTGTACTCTTAATCCCGAAATAATTAATTATTTACGTATATTTAATATTTATTATTTTGATTTATTAAAAGATGCGATCTTTTATAGGTTTATAATCTCGGTGAGTGGGATAACGATATTGATTATATGGTGAATATTAATTAATGACGGAATCTAAGTCCCGAAAGATGAGAATTGACGATACCCCTTTAAGAAAATTTATAAGCCAGATCCTGCATGTAAATTTAATTATCCGGCAGTCAAATAAGTTAAGTGGAAGGTCTTAAAGAAATTTATTTAAGAAGTCGATTAAATATAATTGTCAGTACTTTAATTTAATCGGTGGGTATCAAGAATCTTAATGTGGAGAGAATAAATAAACAATTAATAACACGAGCTTGAATATTCGATTTTGAGAATATAGCTGCAAGTGCAATTATAATTCTTTAATGGAATGAGTTATAATTAATGTTTTTATGAAATTATTTTTAGGTTGAGATGAGTTTTCATAATTACATTGGAAGCGCAAATTATATTTATTTTATAGGTTCCTATTGTAATCTATTTATATGTTGTTATAAAAATTGATGCTATAATTCTTATTATTTAGTCAGTGATTAGGTGGTTAGGATTTTCACGTTCTCTGAAAATTCTAAGCTTAATCAAGAAGATTTTGAAGAACACGATAAATCAAAACCTACACTTTATTCGTATTTTACATTCGAAAATATAACAGAAGGCTTGTGCTGGAGATTTGATTAGAAGTCAAAACTGCGGTAGATCGTTGATTAAAAATTGTTGCAGCAACCAAAATTATTCAACCAGATTTCGAAAGTTATAATCCTAAAACTAATTTTGGGAGTATTATCGGATTTTATTTTAATTGTTCGATATTAAAAAGTTTTAAACTGGAGCTAATTTCGGTGTTTGCCCGTTCCGTTATTTTTTGAATAAGATCATAGACATAATCTTAGAATCTTGGCAATTTACCTCAACAATTGGTATCAGAGTCGTTTTTGATTATGTATGATTTTATCATGGATTCGAGTAGATTTAGATTGTGCTAATTCAGTTTTACAAGCAATCCAACTTTTAATGGTCATTATTTATTTTGCATGTTTGATTGCATAATTTGAATAATGATTATTAATTATTTTTTTTAACCACGAGGGTTAATCGTAGTAGATTGATTGTAAACTACTCGGAGGAATAAGATCAATATAAAAAACTAATTATTTTTTAGTTTTTAATTTTATTTTTTTTGTGTAATCGAAAAAAGAACCGAAGAAGAAAGTCGAAGAAAGCCGCAATAAGCAACTTCATTACAGTGGTCCAAAGAATTATAGTGCATTAATCTCAAACGGAATGCCAAACGAAGCTTTAATGATTCACGGATGTGAATCTTTTAACCATGGGATTATTACCATATCATGATTATCAAGCTACTGCCACCATGATTCATGATCCAGGAATGATATCTGAGGGTGGACAAAATATTCTGGGCCCGAAGGTCCAGCCCAAACACACGGGTTCCCATACAGTCTGCTCTAATAAACCAAAAGCCCGGATAACCAGTTGTTCGGGCCCTACAAGTTCGACCCACCCCATGAAGGTGCAGCCCGGACCAATGAGGCCCATGTTGGCCCCCTAAATGGAAAGGATAGTTTTCATCTTGTATACGATTTGATTGGATATACAAGATGGGAACAAATCAACATCAGATCCATAGGGATGGAAACAAATCAGAATCAAATCACATCAAGATAGGAAACAAATCCTAACTGATAGGAGGCAGAATCCTAAGAGGATTCAGCCTCCATTAATCTTGATCCCTATATAAAGAGAGGCACCCCCACACCGCCAGGTACACAATTTTCAATCCCAAAAACTCTTGCTTGGAGACCTCTCAGAGAGATATCTAACTTCAGCGTCGGAGTGCCTCCCGGTCATAACCGGCTGGTAGGCGCTAATGGTGTTCTTGGAGGTTGCAGGTGTTCGGCGACAGAACAAAGAGTGTCCAATGAGTTCGAAAAACAAGGAGTCCGGCCCATACTCTGTTCGGGGTCATCAGTGTTGGGCCAGTTCATCTGGTCTTGATTGTGCCGAACAATCCTAAATAGTTTGTACCGTGCACAATTTGGCGTCGTTTGTGGGAAAGACGATCTTGAACCAACGGAATCATGAGCCACACTTTGACTGGATTCACTGGAAGCTGCACCAGGGAGGATATTTTCCAAAGATCCATCCCTGCTATTCCTGATAGGCCAAGGGCCCCCAGAGTCCCTTCAGAGGTGCGAAGGCGAAGGAATGATGCTTCCCACAATGGGAGGCAGTTGCGCTACTCAACCACAAGTTCCAGGGGAGAAAGACCGTTCCCCCCTCTTCAAGAGATAGAGGGAGATTAGAGGAAAGGTTAGCCAGACGCGATAGGATCATCAACAATCTGGAGAAGAGAATGGAGCAGCGCGATCGAGAGATTGATGAACTTCGGCGACTGATCCAGGGGCAGGATGCTCGAAAGGAACCACGTGTGAGGCGAAGAGAAAGCCCCGGTCAAGAGAATACTGAACAGAGCCCGGAGTCCTACAGTTTGAGCC
>JAULJZ010111058.1:0-32871 GCA_032270985.1 Heliamphora pulchella
TGTCACACCCCAAAACCTGGGGTCACGTGAAAATCCACCAAACATCCATTTTATATGAAAATATAGGTTTTCATACAATGAATTCCACCTGTTGAAACCGATGGAATACCCAACAAAGTGTATCTCTCATAAATAAATGAAAACATATAGTTCCAACATGCATACAATATATCTCCTTACGGCATACAAAACCTGCCTTCTGGAATAGGCACACCAAAAAGAAAAACTATAGAAGTCTTTCGCCACCGCGTGCACCACCAAAGCTACTCCTCATCCACAGTATCTCCTGAAAATGGTTTTACTGAAAATTTCCACCCGTGTGCCGAAGCCCAATAGAAACAGATAATAAGCTGTAAAACAGGAAAATATCCAACCATATGAGTGGGAGCTAAACTCAACCACAAACCCAAAAGGTTTTTCACAAACCCCAAGTTTTTCCATCAGACTACACAAGTCTCCCAAAATGGTTTTTTTAACATAAAACTCTGTTTTCATCCTTTAAACCATGCAATGCAAATATTGCAAATAACCAACAATAGTTAAAAAAAATAGTAATTAAAAATATTGTTCCCTCACGGAATGTACCATCGTGGAAAAAAAGAAGAAAAAGATTCTATGTACCGACTGCATCACAAGGGAATAGAGGTAACAACTATAGACTCTTGCCCATTACCTAGTCCTGAATCATTTAAAACCTGCAAGGTAATGACAGGTTCTATATGGAGCACCACGACGTAAATGCTAACTCTACGGGCCCGACAACCCGTGAAAAAAGAGCACCCAAACCGATATTCTTTACGAGAACTACCCCAAAGGATAACAAAGGTACCTACACTGCGTACGTTTCTGGACTTTCACCGAAGGCAACTCGTGCCAAATACCCGTCATCCCAGTACATCTAGATAATCTTCTAAAATCCGAACTGTAGCATCAACTACAAAATCTTTTCACATATATACATTATACACGTATATAGATCCATCCATCAACATGGAGATCAACAAAATAATTCAAAATATTTTTTTCAAAAGCAATTATACAATGCATGTATAAGTAAGAGATCTAATCCATGAAATTATGAAGATCAAACCAAAACAAGTAAAAACATATTTTTATCCAAAACGTTTTAAAAGGTGAGCCTCAACCCCAAGGGCTAGCTCCAAACCTCCAATAAACACGTTTCTCCTAAAAGTTTTCGTAAAAACCTCATTTGTAAACCGTCCTTTGCCCAAACAACCACCCGAACCATCAACACCAACACCAAACACACACAGGAATTCAGTCGACTGGCCCAAGCCCCCAATCGACTGAAAAACTCACTGGAAAAGAGGAGCCAAAACAGAAAGAATTTCAGTCGACTGACCTCACACGTCTAGTCGACTGAACTCACCAAAGTATGATCCAGTCGACTGAACTCAAGGCTTCAGTCGACTGAACTCACCCAAAAAATGTTTTTGAGCTACGGGTTCACTGGTTTTTGCTTCCAAAACCAAAATCGAACCTCCAAACTCCCATCAAACACTCATTCAACACCCTCAAGCATCAACACGCCCAATCCTCGCATCAAAACCTCCAAAGGAAACCCTCAAAACACAATTCCATTCACCAAAACCCCGAAAAATAGTTTTAAATAAAAAATTAAATCTAAAACATAAAACTAAATTTCATGCATTTTTAAACGGTGAAACAGTATAAGATTACATATAGTACCCTTATACAGCAGTAGAATCTGAGATCCTACCTCGTTGGGTCAAAAACCTGATGCCTCGATTTACGTGCAAATTCGAGCTTCGTCGAAATCAAATTCCGTTCGGATGGATGCGTAGACCACGAAGCCAATAACATGGATCGGCTGCTGGTCCGCCAAAAACCAAGCCCCAGGCCCCCGAGAAGTTAGAGAGAAGGTAGAGAGAAAATGGAGAAAACTTAGAAGTTAAGTTTTGAAAATATCTTTTGAAAATATCTAACTCTTGATATTTATAGGCCTCCAAAATATTCTATTTTTTTAATTTTTGAAATTCTCACCATAACTCCCCGCGGCCCCCAGGACCAACCCCGCATTCTTAAAATAACCAAAACATGCATCAAAACTCATGTAGGCATATCAAAGCGAAAATGCTAAAAAGGAATCAAAACACCTAACATGCACATATATCAAAAATCAAACAATACGGGGTCTTACAACTCTCCCCCTCTTAAGGAATTTTGCCCCTGAAATTCACTACGAGGTCACGAGGTGAACAACTCTGGGTATCTCGTACGAACCCCAGACTCAAGCTCCCAAGTCGCTTCCTCAATCCCGTGATGAAGCCACTGAACTTTGACATAAGCAATCATTCTCCCCCGCAACACATGTTCTTTCGTATCCAAAATCTTCACAGGACACTCCTCATACGTCACATCCTCGTTAACTCGCAACTCAGTCCAATCTAACACATGAGACGGATCCGGCTCATACCTCCGAAGCATAGAAATGTGAAAGACGTTGTGCACAGATGCTAACTGAGGAGGCAAGGCCAGATGATATGCTACGGCCCCAATCTTTTCCAAGATCTCGAATGGTCCAATAAAACGTGGTGATAGCTTCCCTCTACGACCAAATCTCATCAACCCTCTACGAGGTAAAACCTTCAAAAACACGTGATCCCACACAGCAAACTCTAACGGTCTCCTCCTCCGATCAGCATAACTCTTCTGGCGGCTCTGAATTGTCACCAGTCGCTGACGAATCACTGTAATCACCTCTGTTGTTTCCCGCACTAGATCGGGTCCCAAAACAGCGGTCTCTCCCGCCTTTGTCCAACGCACAGGCGATCTGCACAGTCTACCATACAAAGCCTCATATGGTGCCATCTCAATACTGGACTGATAGTTGTTATTGTATGCAAACTCTGCCAATGATAGATGATCCTCCCAAGAACCCCAAAAATCAAGCACGCAGGCTCTCAGCATGTCCTCTAAAATCTGAATGGTCCTCTCAGACTGACTGTCGGTCTGAGGATGAAAAGCTGTACTAAAAGTCATGCTCATCCGCAAGGCCACCTGAAGACTCTGCCAAAAGCAGGATGTAAAGCGCGAGTCTCGATCAGAAACAATAGTTACAGGTACTCCGTGTAGTCGGACTGTCTCCTAAACATACAACCTACCTAATCTGTCCACCGAATCTCTCACTCGAATGGGGAAGAAAATGTGCTGACTTCGTTAGCCTATCTATTATAACCCAAATAGCATCATGTCCCTTCGGCGAGCGTGGAAGTCCTGATACAAAATTCATAGCGACATTTTCCCACTTCCACTCAGATATAGGCAACGGTTGCAACCATCCTGCCGGTCTCTGGTGTTCCACCTTTACTTGCTGACAAGTAAAGCATCGAGAAATGAATCGGATCACATCCCTCTTCATCCCCGTCCACCAGAACTGATGGCGTAAATCGTGATACATCTTCGTGCCTCCCGGATGCACTGCAAGACGTGAGTCATGAAACTCACGTAGCACCTCAACACGGCACGACTCTGGCACAAACAATCTCCCTGACAACCTCATACTCTAATCTGAACTCACCACCCATCCCGCTGCGTCTGTCCCACCAGCAATGAGGTCCCGTATCATCTAGGCCTCCTGATCGGTCCTCTGAGCCTCTAACACACGTGCAACTAAAGCGAACTGTGAAGCAACTGCATATAAGGTCGCACCTCCCTCTGTCTCCCCGAGACACAGATTAAACTCCCCAACATCTCCTAGCATGTCCCACTCTCGCATAGCCACAGAAGCTAACGAGCCGTGAGATCTCCTACTGAGTGCATCAACTACGATATTTTACCTTACCTAGATGGTATTGCAAATCGAAGTCGTAGTCTTCCAACAACTCCATCCATCATCGTTGGCGAAGATTCAGGTCCTTCTGTGAAAACAAGTACTATAGGCTCTTATGATCAGAGAACACCTTGAAACGCTCACACCATAGAGATAGTGACGCCATGTCTTCAAGGCAAAGACCACGGCTGCCAACTCCAGATCATGTGTCGGGTAGTTCCTCTCGTGTGTCTTCAACTGCCGGGATCTATAAGCTACAAACTTGCCTTCCTGCATCAGAACACAACCTAAACCCTCATGTGATGTGTCGTAGTACACTGTATAACCCAAACCTCGCTCAGGAATAATTAGCACCGGCGCACTTGTCAATCTCCTCTTCATCTCCTGGAAAGCTGACTCACAAGACTCACTCCATACAAACGTGACTCCCTTCCGCGTCAAACGCGTCATCTGTGCTGCAAGCCTAGAGAAGTCCTATACAAACTGCCGATAATAACCTGCTAGACCCAAAAAACTGCATATCTCAAAAATGTTCTTCGGTCGCTGCCAAACTGTCATTGCATCAGTCTTTGTCCAATTCACTGATACACTATCCTTCAACACCACGTGTCCAAGGAATCTCACCTCCGTCATCCAGAACTCACACTTCCCGAACTTCGCATACAAGCGATGTTCTCTCAGAAGCTATAAGACAACATGCAGATGCTCCTCGTGCATCTCCCTCATGGGTGAATAGACAAGAATGTTATCTATGAACACGACCACGAAACTGTCCAGATACGGATGGAAGATACGGTTCATCAGACCAATGAATGCAGCAAGAGCGTTCGTCAAACCGAACGGCATAACCAGAAACTCGTAGTGACCATAACGAGTCCAAAAATCGGTCTTCGCTATGTCCTCATCCCTAATCCTCAGCTGGTGATACCCTGACCTCAAGTCAATCTTTGTAAAGAAGCGCAACCCCCTCAACTGATCAAACAAGTCATCAATCCTCGGCACGAATACTTGTTCTTCACTGTTACCTGGTTCAACTTCCTGTAGTCTATACACAACCTCAATGAATAATCGTTCTTCTTCGCAAAGAGCGTTGGAGCTCCCCACGGTGACGTACTCGGGCGTACAAACCACTTGTCAAGCAACTCCTGAAGCTGCACTTTGAGTTCTCGCAACTCAGCCGGTGCAAAGCGATAAGACGTCATAGAGATAGGAGCAACTCCCGGAGCAAGATCAATGGAGAACTCCACATCTCGGCTCAGTGGCAACTCAAACAGATCATCAGGAAAGACGTCCGGATAGTCGCACACCACAGGAGGTAACACTCCTAGAACCCCAACTGGTTCATCCAATCTGAGCGCAGAAAAGAGGAAACCTAAATCTCCTCGAACCCGAGTGGCACCGGACATAGACATCAGGCCCTCATCCCAATCACCCACAAAGTAGAAGCAGTCACCCTCCGATGTATAGATCGACACTCTCCATCGCTCTCAATCTATAAAGGCACGGTAGGTAGTCAGCTAGTCCATCCCTAGGATGACATCAAACGTGGTCATGTCAAGAATGATAAAATTAAACTCTAAACAACGACCGGCGACCTCCAGTACGCAGGATCTACAAACAAGGCTCAACGTCACACTCCCACTAACTGGGGTCTCTACATACAAGGTACTACCCAACCAGTCCATTTCCAACCCCAATGCAGATACAAAAGCAGAAGAGATAAAAGAATGTGATGCACCTGTGTCGATGAGAACACTGGCCCATGATCTAAAGACTAGAAGAGTACCTCTGATCATGGCTAGAGCAACAACAGCATTAGATGCAACTGGTGCTTTGGAAGCAATGCGATCAGCAAGAACGTAAGCCTTGGCCTGTAGTAGTCTGGTCTGCCCACCATATCCCTGAGTCGATAGCTGCATCACCGACTGCGCCAAGGCACCTCCTTCTGCAAACCTAGATGTTTGAGCCCTAGGCTGCTGCGGTGCCTGTTCCCTTTGTACAGATGAAGCAACTGACGCTCCTGTCGCCCCCTTTAACATTTCCCTCTCTGGGACAAGATCTGCGAATATGCCCGGACTAACCACACCCAAAACAGATAGGTGGGTCCCTTGCCTGTGACTAGACAGGTGCTGAACTCTGAGCCTGGCCCTTCTGCTGGCACTCAACTGTACAATGTCCCGGCTATCCACATCGATAATAGATCATCCCTCTCTGCTCTGTCCTTCCTATTGAGGCCACTGAAAGTGTAGGTGCAGATGACTGCAGCTGAGATGATTCAGCAAAATGAGAACTAGGTCCAGACGACCTCTGGCGCTTTATCCCGCGCCTCTGGAACTGATTGTCTCCACTGACCTGCTGGCTCCCGCTCTCTCTAATCCGGCAGCTATATGCCAGCGAGCTCTCTACCCGGATAGCAGCTTCCACCTGCTTGATGTACACCTCCACATCCAAAGCTGCAACATTATCCTTAATAGCAGGTCGAAGTCCCCTCTCAAACCTCCGAGTACGTAACACCTCTGTAGAGACCATCTTAGGTGCGAACCGCGACAGATTTGCGAATTTTGCCTCATACTGGACCACTGATAGATTCCCCTAAAAAAGGGAGAGGAACTCCTCTCGGTAAGTGTCCCTCGAGGATCTCGAGAAATACTTCTCCAAAAATACTCTCGTGAATGCAGCCTACGTGTCATCCACAGTGATCTTGGCGAACTTCCACCACTCTCTAGCATCTTTTCGCAGTTGGAACGCCGCCAACTTTATATGCAAAGCATCCTCCTAGATATCCAGAGTATCGAAGATCGACGTGGTCACTTCCAACCACTCAGTAGCCACCTTTGGGTCTGGCACCCCAAAAAAGGTTAGAGGATCCAACCGCCGAAACTCCCGCATAGCTACAGAAGCCTTTGGCTTAGGTACCTGCACACTAGCCCTGGTAACTTCTTCCATAGCTCGCATAGTGGCCAACATCTCCTGGACGACATCAGCACCGCCAACATTAGTACCACCCACTTGTTCCTGTGGGGCAGGAAAGTTCCCTTCCTCCGGAACCTAAGCATAGGCACGTCCTCAGCCACGACCCCGTCCCCGCACTCCCCGTGTGGACATAATTTTATTGGAAGCAATATAAACAGGATAAGCTCTCCTACAACATGTTACTATGTAATAGAAACACATAATCATGCTATCACATAGCCACATAAGATCATGTAAATACGTCTCACAAACCGAGGATAACTAACAAGATGGACTCGTCAATTTGGATAACTTATTCAGATTCCTTGCTAGAAAACACGTCGGCCAAATGAGTTTCTAACTTGGCTTCCAAATCTGTTATTCCAAACGCCCTAAGGCAATACTCCTCAATCCTGAGATTCAACCTCCATACTCACATATACACAACTATCATGCTCAGAAAGCTATTAACATGATATAAACCAACATTTAAACACATGCAAGCAAGCATACATAATCAACCTCACCAGGTGATAAACCCTTTTCCCATGGCTCTTAGGTATTCGAACCCAGAGCTCTGATACCAAGTTGTCACGCCCCAAAATCCAGGGTCACGCGAAAATCCACCAAACATCCATTTTATATGAAAATATAGGTTTTCATACATTTAAATCCATCTGTTGAAACTGATGGAATACCCAACAAAGTGTATCTCTCATAAATAAATAAAAACATACAGTTCCAACATGCATACAATATATCGCCTTACGGCGTACAAAACCTGCCTTCTTGAACAGGCATACCAAAAAGGAAAACTATAAAAATCTTCCGCCACCGCGGCACCACCAAAGCTACTCCTCATCCACAGCATCTCCTGAAAATGGTTTTAGAGATAATTTTCACCCGTGAGCCGAAGTCTAATAGAAACAGATAATAAACTGTAAAACAGGAAAATATGCAACCATATGAGTGGGAGCTAAACTCAAACACAAACCGAAAATATTTTTCACAAACCCCAAGTTTTACCATCAGACTACACAAGTCTCCCAAAACGGTTTTATTAACATAAAACCCTATTTTCATCCTTCAAATCATGCGATGCAAATATTACAAATAACCAACCATAGTTAAGGAAAAACAGTAATAAAAAACATCGTTCCCTCACGGAATGTACCATCGTGAAAAAGAAGAAGAAAGAGATCCTATGTACTGACTCCATCACAAGGGGATAGAGGTAACAACTATAGACTCATGCCCATTACCTAGTCCTTAATCATTTAAGACCTGCTAGGTAATGACAGGTTCTATACGGAGCACCACGACGTAAATGCTAACTTTACGGGCCCGATAACCCGAGGGAAAAGAGCACCCAAACTGACATTCTTTACGGGAACTACCCCGAAGGATAACAAAGGTACCTACACTGCACACATTTCTGGACTTTCACCAAGGGCAACTCGTGCCAAATACCCGTCATCCCTGTACATCTAGATAATCGTCTAAAAATCGAACTGTAGCATCAACTACAAAATCTTTTCGCAAATATACATTATACATGTATATAGATCCATCCATCAACATGGAGATCAACAAAACATTTCAAAATATTTTTCCCAAAAGCAGTTATACAACGCATGTATAAGCAAGAGATCCAATCTATGAAACCATGGAGATCAAACCAAACAAGTAAAAACATATTTTTATCCAAAACGTTTTAGAAAGTGAGCTTCAACCCCAAGGGCAAGCTCCGAACCTCCAATAAACACGTTTCTCCCAAAAGTTTTTGTAAAAACCTCCTTTGCAAACCATCCTTTGCCCAAACAACCAACCAAACCATCAAAACCAACACCAAACACTCACACAGGGATTCAGTCGACTGGCCCAAGCCCCCAGTCGACTGAAAAACTCACTAGAAAAGAGGAACCAAAACAGAAAGAATTTTAGTCGACTGAACTCAAGGCTTCAGTCGACTGAACTCAAGGCTTCAGTCGACTGAACTCACCCAGAAAATGTTTTTGAGCTACGAGTTCATTGGTTTTTGCTTCCAAAACGAAAATCAAACCTCCAAATACCCATCAAACACTCATTAAACACCCTTAAGCATCAACACGTCCAATCCTCGCCTCAAAACCTCGAAAGGAAATCCTCAAAACACACTTCCATCCACCGAAACGCCGAAAAACAATTTAAAATAAAAAATCAAATCTAAAACATAAAACTACATTTCATGCATTTTTAAATGGTGAAATAGTATAAGATTTCATATAGTACCCTTATACAGCAGTAGAATATGAGATCCTACCTCGTTGGGTCGAAAACCCAACGCCTCGATTTACGTGCAAATTCGAGCTTCGTCGAAATCAAAATCCGTACGGATGGATGCGTAGACCACGAAGCCAATAACAAGGATCAGCTGCTGGTCCGCCGAAAACCAATCCCCAGGCCCCCGAGAAGTTAGAGAGAAGGCAGAGAAAAAATGAAGAAAACTTAAGAGTTAAGTTTTGATAATATCTAACTCCTGATATTTATAAGCCTCCAAAATATCCTTTTTTTGAATTTTTAAAATTCGCACCATAACTTCCCGCAACCCTAACGACCAACCCCACATGCTTAAAATAACCAAAACATGCATCAAAACTCATGTAGACATATCAAAGCGAAAATGCCAAAAAGGCGTCAAAACACCTAACATGCAAATATATCAAAAATCAAACAATACGAGGTCTCACAATTCCTTTCCCTAAAAGAACCACCAAACCACCCAAGAAACCACCAAACACCCACACAGGACCCCAATCGACTGGACCTAAGCCTCCAGTCGACTGAAAAACTCTCGAGAAAAGAAGAAAACCAAACAGAAGCATTTTCAGTCGACTGACCACCCAGGTCCAATCAACTGAACTCCCAAAATGATGATCCAGTAGACTGATCCAGCCCAGAAAATGTTTTTAGTTACAGTTTTTGCTTTCAAACCTCTAAACACTCATCCAACACCCTCGGACATCCACACGACCAAGCCTAACACTAAAACCTCGAAAGGAATCCATCAAAACACCCATCCATCCACCAAACGATGAAAAATAGTTTTAAAGCAAAAACCCGATTTAAACATAAATCACCTTTCATGCATTTTTAAATGGTGAAACAGCATATAATTACATATCGCACCCTCAAACATTTACACAGTCTAGAATCCTACCTCGGTGAGTCAAAAACTCGACGCCTCGATCCATGTACAAAATCGAGCTTCGTTAGAATAAAATTCCATCTGGATGGATGTGTAGACCACGATGCCTATAACAAGGATCGACTGTTAGTCCGTCAAAAACCAAGCCCCGAGCTCTCGAGAAGTTAAAGAGAAGGTAGAGAGAAAAGGGAGGAAACTTAGTCGTTAAGTTTTGAAAATATCTTTTAAAAATATCTAACTCCATATATTTATAAGCCTCTAAAATATCTTTTTTTTTAATTTTTAAAATTCTCACCGTAACTCCAGGCAGCCCCCGGGACCAACCCCGCATGCTTATTTAAACCAAAACATGCTTCAAAAGGCATATAAACATATTAAAGCAAAAATGCCAAAACATGTTGAAAAACACCGAATATGCATATATATCAAAAAGAAGCAGAACATGGTCTCACAACTCTCCCCCCTTTAAGGAATTTCACCCCTGAAATTCATTACAAGGTCACGAGGTAAACAACTCCGAGTATCTAACACGCACCCCAGACTCAAGCTCTCAAGTCCCTTCTTCAACTCCGTGATGAAGCCACTGAACTTTGACAAAAACAATTGTTCTCCCCCATAACACTTGCTTCTTTGTATCAAGAATCTTCACTGGAAGCTCCTCACACGTGACATCCTCACCAACTCGCAACTCGACCCAATCTAACACATGTGAAGGGCCAGGCTCATACCTCCGAAGCATAAAAACGTGAAAGACGTTGTGCACAGATGCTAACTAAGGTGGCAAGGTCAGACGGTATGCTACCACGCCAATCCTATCCAGGATCTCGAATGGTCCAATAAAGCGCGGTGATAGCTTCCCGTTTCAGCCAAATCTCATCAACTCTCTGCGTGGCAAAACCTTCAAAAACACATGATCCCCCCACTACAAACTCTAACGGTCTCCTCCTCTGATTTGCATAACTCTTTTAGCGGCTGAGCTGTCACCAGACGCTGACGAATCACTGTAATCTTCTCAGTCGTTTCCCATACTAGGTCGGGTCCCAAAATAGTGGTCTCACCCACATCTGTCCAACATACCGGAGATCTATACGGCCTTTCATACAAAGCATCATACGGTGCCATCCCAATACTAGACTGATAGCTGTTGTTGTATGCAAACTCTGCCAATGATAGATCATCCTCCCAAGAACCCCAAAAATAAGTACACAAGCTCTCAGCATATCCTCTAGAATCTGTATGGTCCTCTCAGACTGACCGTCGGTCTGTGGGTGGAAAGTTGTGTTGAAAGTCAAGCTAGTCCCCAAAGCCACCTGAAGACTCTGCCAAAAGCGCAATGTAAAGCACGGGTCTCGATCAGAAACGATAGTCACAGGTACTCCGTGTAGTCGGACTATCTCTCGGATGTACACTCTGCTCAGCCTGTCCACTGAATCCTTCACACGAATGGGAAGAAAGTGTGCAGACTTCGTTAACCTATCAACCACAACCCCAGCAGCATCGTGTCCCGCCGGTGATCCAGGAAGTCCTGATACGAAATCCATCATGACATTTTCCCACTTCCACTCAGATATAGGCAACGGGTGTAACAATCCTGCCGATCTCTGGTGTTCTACCTTTACTTGCTGATAAGTAAGGCACCGAGACACAAATCGGATCACGTCCCTCTTCATTCCCATCCACCAGAACTGGCGGTGAAGATCGAGATACATCTTCGTGCCCCTTGGATGCACTGCAAGACTTGAATGATGAAACTCATATAGCACCTCAACACGGCATGAATCTGGCACAAACAGTCGCCCTATCAACCTCAAACTCTGATCTGAACTCACCACCACCCATCATGTTATGTCCTTCCTACTGGCAATACGATCCCGTATCATCTGAGCCTCCTGATTGGTTCGCTGAGCCTCCAACACGCGTGCAACCAATGCGGGCTATGAAGCTCCTAATATAAATTTGCACCTCTCCCTATCTCCTGGAGACACAGATCAAACTCCCCAACATCTCCAAGCATGTCCCATTCTCGTATAACCACAGAAGATAACGAACCATGAGATCTCCTACTGAGTGCATCAGCTATGGCATTTGCCTTTTCTGGGTGGTACTGCAAATCAAAGTCGTAGTCTCCCAACAACTCCATCCATTGTCGTTGGTGAATATTCAAGTCCTTCTGTGAAAACAAGTATTTTAAGCTCTTGTGATCAGAGAAAACCTCGAAATGCTCACCATACAGATAATGCGGCCATGTCTTCAAGGCGAAGACCACGGCTGCCAACTCCAAATCGTGTGTTGGGTAGTTCTTCTCATGTGTCTTAAACTGTGGTGATGCCGTAGGCTACAACCTTTCCTCCCTGCATCAATACACATCCCAAACCATCGTGCGATGCATCACAATACATTGTATACCCTAAACCTCACTCTAGAATAATCAACACTGGCGCACTGGTCAATCTCCTCTTCAGCTTCGAAAAAGCTGACTCACAGGACTTGCTCCACACTAACATAACTCTCTTCCACGTCAAACGCGTCAGAGGTGCTGCCAACCTAGAAAAGTCTTTGACGAACCGCCGATAATAACCTACCAATCCCAGAAAACTGCGGATCTCAAAGACATTTTTCGGTCGCTGCCAGTCCATCACGACATCATTCTTCGACGAGTCCACTAACACCCCATCATTTGACACCACGTGTCCAAGGAATCTCACCACTGACATCCAGAACTCTCACTTCTCGAACTTCGCATACAAGCGATGTTCTCTCAGAAGCTGTAGGACAACATGCAGATGCTCCTCGTGCATCTCTCTCATAGGTGAATAGATCAAAATGTCATCCACGAATACCACCACAAAACTGTCTAGATAAGGGTGGAAGATACAGTTCATCAAACCAATAAATGTCGTAGGGGCATTCGTCAAACCGAACTGCATGACCAGAAACACGTAGTGACCATAATGAGTCCATAAAGTGGTCTTCGCTATGTTCTCATCCCTAATCCTCAGCTGGTGATACCCTGACCTCAAGTCAATCTTCGAAAAGCAGCGCGATCCCTTCAGCTAATCAAATAGGTCATCAATCCTAGGCATAGGATACTTGTTCTTCATTGTTACCTGGTTCAGCTTTCTGTAGTCTATGCACAGTCTCAAAAACATATCCTTCTTCTTTGCAAAAAGAGCTGGAGCGCCCCACGGAGAAGTACTTAGGCACACAAAACCCTTGTCTAGCAACTCCTGCAACTGCAACTTGAGTTCTCGCAACTCAGCTGGTGCAAAGCGATACGATGATATAGAGATGGAAGCAGCTCCTGGAACAAGATCAATAGAAAACCCCACATCTCGGCTCGGCGGTAACTCAAACAGATCATCAGGAAAGACATCTGGGTAATCACAAACCACATGGGGTAGCTCCTCTCGAACTTCACCCAGCTCATCCAACCTGGGAGCAGAAAAGAGAAAACCTAAGTTCCCTCGGACCCGAGTGGCACCGGGCATAAACACCAATCCCTCATCCCGATCACCCACAAAATAGAAGCAGTCACCCTCCGGCATACAGATCGACACCCTCTGTCGCTCACAATTTATATAAGCACGGTAGGTAGTCAGCTAGTCCATCCCTAGGATGACATCAAACGTGGTCATGTCTAGAACGATAAAATCAAACTCTAAACAACGATCGGCGACTCCTAACTCACAAGATCTGCAAACTCTACTCAACACCACATTCCCACTAATTGGGGTCTCTACGCTCAATGCACTACGTAACGGATCCATCTGTAACCCCAATGCAGATGCAAAAGCAGAAGAGATAAAGGAATGTAATGCTCCCGTGTCGATGAGAACACTGGCCCATGATTTAAAGACTAGAAGAGTACCTCTGATCATGGCTAGCGTAGCTGCGGCATCAGATGTAACTGGTGCTTTGGAAGCACCGTGATCAGTAAGAACATAAGCCCTGGCCTACGGTGGTCTGGTCTGCCCACCATAACCCTGAGTCGCCAGCTGCCTCACACACTGAACTGAAGTACCTCCCTCTGTAAACCTAGATGTGTGGGACCTAGGTTGCTGAGGAGTCCACCGTCTATGCGCAAATGGAACAGTAGGCGCTCCTGTCGCACCCTGGACATTCCCTTCTTAGGGACAGAACTTACAAATGTGCCCGGACTGACCACACCCAAAGCATACTAGTGGACCTCTCGCCAGTGACTGAACAGACGCAGAACTCTGTACATGGCCGTTCTGCGGGCACTCAACTGAACGATGCCCCGGCTGTCTGCATCGATAACAAATCAACCATCTCTGCTCTGGCCTTCCTGTTGAGGCCACTGAAGGTGCAGGTGTGGACGACTGCGGCTGATACGAGTCGGTAAAATGAGAACTAGGTCCAGACAACCTCTAGCACTTTCTCCCGCGCCTCTGGAACTGTACATCCCCACTGCCCTACTGACTCCCACTCTCTCTAACTCTGCGGCTCTCTGCCAATGTGCTCTCTACTCGGATAGTGGCTTCCACCAATGTGATGTACACATCTAGTCCCAAAGCTGCAATCCTGTCCTTGATGGCAGGTCGAAGGCCTCTCTCAGACCTCCTAGTGCGTAACTCCTCCGTAGATACCATCTCAGCTGCAAACCGTGACAGATTCGCGAACTTAGCCTCATACTAGACCGTAGAAAGGTTTCCCTGAACAAGAGAGAGGAACTCCTCTCGGTATGTATCTCTCGAAGATCTCAAGAAATACCTCTCCAAGAAGACTCTCGTGAAAGTGGCCCACGTGTCATCCACCGTGATCTTGGCGAACTTCCACCACTCCCTAGCATCTTCTCGCAGTTAGAACGCCGCTAACTTCACCCGCAAAGCATCCCCCTCGATATCCAGAGTATCGAAGATAGCCGTCGTCACTTCCAACCACTCGGTAGCAACATTGGGGTCCGGCTCCCCAGAAAAGGTCAGAGGATCCAACCGTCAAAATTTTCTCATAGCCACAGAGGCTCTTGGCTCAGGAGCCCTCGCCCAATAGAACATAGACAATAAAACTGTAAAGCAGGCTATGCAATTATACACACACGGGCTCAACCACAGGAACCAAAAAGATTTTCCTTCCAAAACTAAAAGTTTTTCATCCTTCAAACTATGCATATTATCCTAACAGATATCATGCCACAATTAAGGGAAAGGTGTAAATTAAACAATAAGCTTCACTCAGGCCACACAGCCGAGGAGAAAAGATGTAAATGGAATCCTATGCACCGACTCTGTCGTACAGACAAAGGTAACAACTATAGACTCCTGTCCATTACCCTAGTCCTGAACCATTGAAGGCCTGCTAGGTAATGACAAGTTCTATACGGAGTTACAACAACAACGCCATTCACGGAGACAACCGACTTCTTCACGAATTTCCCTAACCGATGGGAAAGCACCCAAATCACACACTTGTTTCTTTACAGTTTGCCACGATCGATGGACGAAATATAACCAAACCCCATTTATGGGGATTAACCTGAGGGACCGTAGCGAACCCACTCTGTGCATGTTTTTGGACTTACACCAAGGAGCAATGGAAACCCAACTCAACACACACTGTCACGGTACATCTATGGAGAACATTTCAAAAATCCATCGTAGCTCAACTACAAAAAAACCAGTAAAACAGTTTATACAATACCTGTATAAAAGGAGATCCAATCCATCAAAATGGAGATCTAAAACCATTTCCAACAAAACGTTTAAAATGTGAGACTCAACTCCGCAGGTTAGCTCCAAACCTCCAAACAAATGTTCTTCACCCAATTTCACAAATTACTTCGTTTTCAAACCTCTTTTTTGAAAACTACGAATACCACGTACCCGAAACATGCATAGAACCGAGAAAAGGTGTAAAAACCCCACTTTTACCCAAAAACCACGGTTACACATGAAAATGGCATTTGATGCAATTTCTACCCGGTAAAAACACGTATAATTACACAAAACACCCTTATACAGTAGTAGGGTCTAGAATTCTACCTCGAAAAGATAAGAACTCAACATTTCAAAACTAAACAGCGTCAGAACAAGACTCCAGTCAAATGGATGCGAAGCCCTCGGCCCCGATAGCAGAGATCCACGAAGGAATCAACCCAAAACCAAACCCCGAGCCCTCAAAGCTAGAAAGAAGGTAGAGAAAAGGGTTTCTTAGTCTTGAAGAAATGTTTTTCCTCAAAAACTCTGCCACTGCCGCTTTTATAGAAAATGGAAATTTTCACAGTTCAGTCAACCGAACTCAGAAAAAGGGACCGAACCCATCCCTCCAGTCGATCGAACTCCACAGCAGAAGCCCACTAGAATGTGTTGTGATTTTTCAACCAAAAAACCAACCCAAACCACCTAACCAAGGTCTGGGAAAGCATAAAACACATTTACACATGCTTTTCTACAACTTTAAAGCACAAACCAAGCATTGATGCTATCATATACTGGAATGAAAGCGTCACGTATATAAACAACTCAAAATTAAAAGGTTCAGGGTCTCACATATCGTCTACATAAAGTACTAGGAAGATGAACGCTTCCGTCACGCTTCTTGTACACACAGGACTCATCTGGACTTTGATCAAAATCATAAGACTTAATGGCTTGATCAAATCGAATGTTCCAAGACCTTGATGCCAACTTAAGTCGATAAATAGATCTCTTAAGTTTTCACAACATGTGTTCCTGGCCCTTTGTAATGAATCCGTCTGGTTATATCATATAGATACACTCATCAAGACTTCTGTTAAGGAAAGCTGTCTTGACATCCATTTGCCATATTTCATAGTCGAAATGAGCAGCAATGAATAAGAGAATCCGAATAGACTTAAGCATGGCTACCGGATAAAAAGTTTTCTCATAATCGATCTCTTCTTTCTGAGTGAACCCTTTAGCAACAAGACTAGTTTTGAAGGTTTCAACCTTCCCATCTGCTCCTCTCTTCCTCTTGTAGATCCACTTGCATCCAATGGGTTTTATCCCTTCGGGTGATTCTATAAGTTCCCAGACCTGATTGGAAAATATAGATTCCATCTCTGAATTCATTGTCCTTTACCAAAGATCTGCATCTTTTTCTTAAAGTGCTTCATTGTAGTTACAGGGTTCAGTATCTAGTTCTACCGGGATCCTGTCAAAAGACACTCTCAATAACATATACCGATCAGGTTGATGAATAACCCTCTCACTATGACAAGGCACTACCTGTGTTTATGTACTAGCAGTAACACGCTGTGCAGAATCTGAGCCCTGTGCATCAGCACCATGTTCTGTATTTACACCTGTCCCGATAATCCTCCCACTACGACGAGGTAATGGAATATTAGTGACTTGTTCTTCCGTTCTATTGGTATTTCCATTCAGTTATTCCAGAATAATATTGCTTTTGAGCCTGTGATCTATAATATAATCCTATTCTAAGAATCGGGCATTGGTCCTAAAATTGACATTCTGATCCTTATGATTATAAAATAGACCACCATTCGTTTCCTTGGGATACCCTACAATGAAACAAACTTCTGTCCTTGGTTCCAACTTACCTGTGTTCCGTTATAGCACATGTGCTGGACACCCCCAAATCTGAATGTCTTTCAGACTAGACTTATGCCTGGTCCACACTTTTGTGGGAGTAGAAGGTACTGACTTAGAAGGTACTAAGCTCAGAATGTAAGTCATTGTCTCTAATGCGAGTCCCCAAAACGAATCTGGTAAACCTGAATAACTCATCATTGACCTTACCATCTCCATAAGAGTAATATTCTTTCTTTCTACTACACCATTCTACTGCGGAGTGCTAGGTGCAGTCAAATGGGATGTAATCTCCTCTGATGACAAGTAGTCCTTAAACTCTCCAAAGAGGTATTTTTCACCACGGTCAGATAGTAGTGATTCTTTGAATTTCGCAAAATATTCAGACTTACAGTGCATCAGGTAAATGTATCCATACCTTGAGTAGTCATCAATGAAACTAACAAAGTACTCAAAATCATCTCTAGCCCGAATTGTTATAAGACTACACACATCAGAATGAACCAGCTCCAACGGTTCTTTAGCTCTATAGCCTTTGGTCAAAAAGGGCATCTTGGTCATCTTACCCTCTAAGAAAGATTCATAGACTGAAAGTGTCTCCACTTCCAATGAACTCAAAGGTCCATCTGCTACCAGTCTATTTATCCTTTTTGGATTAATATGACCTAAGCGTAAGTTCTAAAGAAATATTTGGTTCATTAAAGAATGAAACTTTCTCTTATATGGTAATATAAATGTATTATTCATTTCAGTTAGTTGCAATGTAGGAGAGATTGGAGTAATAATATAAAGATCATCCACCAAAATACCAGAACAGATAACTCGTTTATTATCCTTAATAAGCACAAAGTTATTAAAATAAACCAAATATCCGTCTTTAGCCAATGTAGAAACGAAAACTAAGTACCTTCTAATGGCAGGTACATAAAGACAATCTCTCAATATTAAAACCCGATCTCTACCAAAACTTAGAGTGACATCTCATAATGCAACTTCTATTACCTTTGTATTATTACCCATATGTTGGTAAATCTCCCCATCATTAAGTTGTTAGGTTTCTTAGAACCCTTGCAATGAATTACAGACATGATTAGTGGCTCCCGTATCTACACACTAAGCACCGGTAGATAGCACCGCTAAACATGTTTTCACAACTAGTGAACAGAAATTACCTTTGTTGTTCGGCTTACTGAGAAATACTGGACATAGTTTTTTCCAGTGCCGTGTCTGGTTACAGTGAAAACATCTGCCTTTCGGCTTTTTCACACCAGTCCGTGGCCCCCTAACTACCTTGGAAATCGTGTATCCCTATTTCTGAACCTTTTTCTTTTTCATGCATTTTGGCCCAGAGAAAGAATTTTTTTGTAAAATAGACAGAATTTTTTTGTAAAACAGACACATTTTCTGGTATTGAAGAAATACCATTTGTAGTTAAAGCTATATCCAAGTTACTTTTTCAGTCAACAAAATTTGATCCCGTAAGTTTATTTTCTTTGAGTATTAAAGCGAGTGGGTTGAAAGCCATTTTAATCCTAAGAATCGCATAATTAAATAAAATCATTAATTATGATGAGCAAAACTTTGAATTCATTTTAATTTGGTTCCTTCTACCATTTTAAAATTAATTCGTCAATAGCCTGGTAACCTAAGAATAGCATGCCTTGATGGGAGGACATCTACTATTCTTCATAAGACCAGACAGGCCAATTCCTTTTAATTTTACTATCTAGGCAACTGACCCTGCCAAGTAAAATTAAATAGTTAACATAGTTTCGGTCTAATATATAATAGTAGTGACTCAGATGGAGAGGATACTATTATATACAGCTAAGTGTTAACCATCACCTAATCCTAAATCAATCGCTTCGCAATGAACCCTTCAGATGGAGAAATGATCCACACTAATAATTATCCAGAATTATCCCTAAATGAGGTTTGCACTGGAAATATCACAATTAATCTGTTCGTTCGGGAGGAAGGCCTTACTGTCGATACGCAGAGTTTAATTGCATCGCCTACAAACTAGTGATGAAAATTACGGGATTTATCTGTGAATAAATTTCCTTTCTCACTTAGATTTTAAAAATATTTTTTAGGGTTATAAAAATCCGCTTAATTAAAATAAATTTATTAATTTTGAAAACCACACGATCTGAAAGAATCAAACATCTTTCTATGTACACGATTCCAAAGATTCTGATTTATCAAACCATCTTTTCGTGTTTAAATTCGTAACAAATAAAATTTAATAAATACACAATTTTTTCTTTAGCTTTTCAGCTAATGCAGTGATTAAAGGCATTTATTTATTTTATTTTTTATTTCACATTTTTTGAAAAAAGATAATTTATTTCGATTAAATATTTTTCTATTTAATTAATTCAAAATCTAGAATTAATTTTCACGTTTTTTCAAGATATTCAATTTTATAAAAATCATCTTAAACGTGATATTTTGTAAAAAATAAAATATCTAAAGTTTTTTTATTTAATTAAAATTAATTAATTAAAAAAAATTATTTTATTTTCCATTACAAAATATTTTAATTAAAATCGAATTTTTGAATTAATTAAATTAATAGGATAAATAAAACAGATATACAATCATCCACGCAGTTCATATATCGATAAACATGATATGCATTTATCCTGATTTTATAATCCAAGTGAAACACTAAGGTGTTATAGTCTCCCTAAGAGAGTCAATTGTTTCAATCCCAGTTCGCCTTTGATTCAATGTCCTGATTGCATCAGGCTTTTCTGATACTATCTAATATATACTAATATATCATATTAGTCTTGTATACATCAGAAAATCAACACAAAGCAACCTCGGGAGAGAGAAACCATGGGACCACCACAAGCCATCGTCGGCGCCGCCCTTGCACCACATTTAGGCGGCTCCTATCGCCTCATTCGGGTTCCGTTTTCGACGAGTTTTATATCATTGGAAAGCTCTCAAAATATGGAACTTTTTTGTCAAAAATATGCTGGAAACGATGCTATTATCTATTTTCCATAACCAAAGTAAGCCTACCAAAACTCTGTGCTATAGTCGTACCGATGGTTTGTCCAAATCCATCTAAACCGTGAACAAAAATTTATATTCTGCAAGAACCTATAATCTGGTTTTCTATGTGTAAGTCATACTCTACACACTAGATTAAATACTGTACAAAATAAAGGACAACCATGCATAACATTAAAGAAATAATATTGCATTCATTGCTCATTAAGATTCTCATAAAATAAAAAAATAATTTTATTAAAAATAAAATTAAATACTAAAAGTAAATAAAATTCATAATTTTTAGTATACAATCTTGACATATTTGTCGCACAGACTTAGGACCTAGACAATACTTCCCATATGACTAGGGTTTAAAACGGAATTCCTGGAAAGTAGGGCTTGGGGTGCCTAGATCACTAGGGTTTGACAAATCTATAACTCGTCTCACGGGCTTTAGGACCTAGACAATACTTCACATATGACTAAGGTTTGAAACGGGGTGCCTGGGAAGCAGGACTTGGGATGCCCGAGGAACAGGGCTTGAGGTGCCTAGATCACTAGGGCTTGACAAACCTAAGACTCGTCTCACAAACTTAGGACCACGACAATGCTTCACATATGACTAAAGTTTGTAACGTGGTGCTTGGGTAGCAGGGCTTGGGGTGCCTAGATAACTAGGGCTTGGTAAACCAAAGACTCGTCTCACAGACTAGGACCAACACAATGCTTCACATACGACTACGGTTTTGTTATTTGTTTCTGCATCAATATGTCAACTTCTTATCGTATTTTCTAAACATTTTCTTTGTTTTTTGTTTTGAAAGCTGGTGAGCATATCTAAGGCTTCTGCGGTTTTGGTAATGCCCTGGAGTAGTACTAGGCTCTTCTCGCCTAGAGTTAAGGTTTTGTTGTTAGGGCTGGCTTCGGCCGATTCATAGCATTGCTGGGTGACACCAGCAATAATCAGGTGCAGATGACAGCTTTGGTGGAGAGGTGGTGGGACACCACCAACACCTTCTATTTCTCCACTTTCGAGGCCACCCCGATTCCTTTGGATTTTACTATGATCACTAGAATCAGAGTTGGCAGAGATCCCATTCCCATTGATCCTAACATCCACCGTTCTCCCGAGGCTCTGACGAATCTCCTTGGGACGGTCCCTACCTAGATGGACAGGAGTCGAGTCGGATATACCTGGTTCTATGACAACTTTCGTTAGTTCTAGTGCATAGAGCCTCGTGACAATGAGTGGGTCGCACGAGCCTTCTTGATGTATGTCTTCGGTGTTTCCTTGTTTGCAAACAAGGAAAACGCTGTCCATCTCTACTATCTGGGAGCCCTTCATCACCTAGACATTACTATCTCCTATGACTGGGGTGGCGCTGCCCTTACTACATTGTACGGCTTCATGAAGGTCGCGACATGGATCTCACAGGAGCTGAGCACTACGGGATACTAGAGGATCTAGAAGGTATGTCATAAATTTTTCCTTTCTATACTTCCATTTAGAAGGTATGTCATAAATTGTTCCTTTTATCTTTCATTTTCCTTATCCTTTCTTTTTGCAGCTCTGAAGTTATGAGTTCATTAGGATGCATGTCCCAGCGAATTCCCACCCGAATCCTTTAGTGATTCCCCATAGGGCACGGTGGACGAAGGACTACAGAGGGAGGTGTTAGGGTTGGTATACTAAAAATCATGTTTTTAATATTTAATTTTATTTTAATAAAATTAATTTTTTATTTTATGAGAATATCTATGAGCAATGTATGTATATCATTTATTTAATGTTATGTATGGATGTCATTTATTCTGTATAGTATTTAATCTGGTGTGTAGAGTATGACTTACACACAGAAGATCAGATTTTAGGTTCTTGCAGAATATAAGTTTTATGTTCATAGTTTAGATAGAAATGAACATACTACTGGTACAACTGTAGTACAGAATTTTAGTAGGTCTGTCTTGGTTACGGGGAACAAATAATAGCATTGTCTATTGTTTCGACTCTCTGTGCTAGTACACTTTGTGTGTATTGAATGGGACACATTGAGGTAATTAATTTTATATTGACTATATAAATTAATTTACACCCCAAGGTTATTATGAATAATGCTTATGCTCTTAATCTTGAAATAATTATTAATTTGTGTAAATTTAATATTTGTGGTTTTGATTCATTAGAGAGTGTGATCTTATATGGGTCTATATCCTCGGTGAGTTGGATAACGATATTATTTATATGGTAAATATTAATTATTGATGGAATTCACGTTTCAAATTATCGGGATTGACGACACCCCCTTAAGGAAGTTTATAAGTTTTGACCGGACCAAACCCTGTAAGTGGATTTGATTATCTGGCGGTCAAATAATTTAAGTAAAAGGGTTTAAAAAATTTTAAGATGCTAATTAAATTAAATTGTCAGTAATTAAATTTAATTGGCGAGTATCGAAAATCTTAACGTGGGAACAAATGTCAAGCATTTAATAATAGGAGCTCAATGCAAGAATGTCTTGAGACTATGGGTCAGAGTGTAATTATAGTTCTTTAGTGGTGTGAACTGTAATTCAGTATTTTATGAAAATTGTAGAAATCACTGCAAGGTTTTCATAATTATAGATACCGCTATGAAGTTTGTTTAATTGCAGAAACCGCTGATAGGTATCTATGTTCCACTAGAATTGTTACTCATAATTACTCCACAGGTCCTTGCTAAAGCCCTACAAATATGTAGGTAGGCTGAACCAGTTTCATAACTTGTCTTTCAAGACTAAAACTATTCAGGTCCTGCCAGTACGAGTTCTTGATAGATTGTAGCCCACGCTATATTCAAGAATCGCATAAGGGAATACAGTACAAGGCCTGACTGGAGCTTCAACTTGGAATCAAAAATGTAGTTAAAGATTTGTCCGGTAAAAAGGTATTCTTCTAAATCAACTTTGGTTGCACGGATTTTATTTTGATTGTTCGATGTCAAAAGTTTTATCTGGAGCCCGTTTCGGCGTTTGCCCGTTTAGTTAATTTTTTATCGAAAATTGTTTGTAAAAATAATGATCTTGGTAGTTTTGCCTCAAACAGGAGGAAAGTAGGAGGGAAGAACTTAGATAGGTACCAGATTTTCTTGAACAAGCTCACCCCAGATCAGGTATAGTTCTTTTTTCTTTTCATTGACTCTATAATTTTTTTCATCCTTCTTTGAAACTGTTGCTTATCAGGTACATTCCCTTCTTTGCAGGTTCACTAAACATATGGCAAGGGGTAGAGGATAGGGATGATGTAGATCTAATGTGCAGCCATGACGTCTCTTCCATGCGAATCTTGCTGGAGGGCCATTTGTGCCGTGAGTTTCGGAGAGAGGGTGGTGCGTTAGTCCTTTGGCCTGGATCACTTCCGCATTCCGATGCTACCTTCTGCCCGTATGTGCTTGACCAATGTCATGAGCAACATTAATGTGATGCTGGAGATGGTAGGAGTTTAGGTATCTACACTATTGGAGACTCTAAGGGATTATGAGACATAGGCGAGGGGACACTTGATGGGACTGATGGGTTCTCGCCTAGAGGAGATCCTCCAGCTGGACCAGCTGCAGCCGAGAGGGGAGCAGGAGTAGCAGCACGAGTAGGAGCAGCAAGGGCTCCGATGGTTCCCTGGGACGTTACTGTTTTCATCGCAGGGTATCCCATGAACATCCCTATTCCAGTTTCGCCAGCTTTAGAGTTTTTCAAAACTCTTCCTCAAGTTTAATCTTAGTTTGGAGCTTTTTATTGACTCTTTTACGTTATCTTGCTCACCTCTTATTTCCTTTTTATAGGATACATAGGAATGGGTAGACCACCACTTGATTGTGATTACGGGCCTGTGGGCTTTAGTGCGTCAGCAGGATGCTGCCCTTCGTGTGGTCAGGATTGCTTTTACTCTTGAGGTTACTGAGGTGGTGAGTATCTTTTCATTTCCTTTCATTTTTTTCTTCTCTTTTTGCATTCTTTTCCCTTCTAATGCATTTATTCATTTATTTTTTTCCTTTCTACAACCACGAGCTTCAGTTCGAGGCATAGCATAAGGTGGACGACGCGGGTCCCACACTTCTTCTCATCCTCCTTCTGCTCGTAGGTCGGCTTCCTCTGCCAGCAGTCATTGCAGGGTCATCTCTTCCTCTAGCAGTGATGATGATGATGGAGATGACTTCGAGGGGATGCTTGACTCTTCTGATGTTGACCTCTCGGGTGCTGGTCCTTCCGTTCCTCCTCCTCCTCGAGTTCGTTAGAGGCGTTTTTGAGATAGAGAGATTTGCCCCTTTTTTGCTTAGTTTATTCCACATGCTAGACACATTTAATCTTTAGGCATGTGTGCCCGTTTTTGTTTAATGATGGGCCAGGGTGCTTGCAGCTTTGACATACATTCAGGCCTTTCAGCCTTTTTATTTTATTTATGAAAATATGCTTTTATCTTTATCTTTACATGAAAATCTTTCTTTATTTATGAAATTATTTTCAACTGTCTTAGCCGTAAAATGCATGATGCAAGTCTCGAGTCAAAGATTAAACCTTATACGACTTCACGCTTGTTTTTGATAATGTGGATGGTTTGTTTGAATGCAAAGTAGCGCAAATACTTGAAAGAAAAGAGGAATGATTTAATGAGGAGAGAAAATAACACCTGTAACCTTTGAATGTTGCGGTCGCAGGTTCAAAGTTGGCGCTCGTATGGAATTTTTCAAGTGAGCAACTAGGTCGCAAAGAATGAAAGTTTTTGGCCAAAGAAAAAATTACGGTCGTGATGTTGAATGTTGCGGTCACCAAAATCTCAGGTTGCAGTGAGCATTCTGATATCTAATCCTTCATGCCCTATAAAAAGCGAGCTGGGTCCCTCATTCCTTGATCTTCTCACAATCATAAATTCCTTCTCTTTCAGCAACTCTCTTTCTTCATGGATGGATGAACTCTCAACCATCGAGCGTCTGAACTTTGCTTCCTTTGGTATTAGTACCTTATTCTCGTTGAGGACCATCAGGATCAATGAGCCGCTGCTACGGGTAGCCACGCAGTTTTAGGATCCTCAGGGTCACATCTTCCTCTTCGATTTTGAGGAGCTATGCCCTACTATAGAGGAGTTCACTGCCATTCTCGATCTCGTCTCACGGGAGTTCGTAGCTGTACCTTCCCTATTCGTCTCTACAAAGAAGCAGATCATGCGTCTTTGCGGTCTGACCAGCCAAGAGGTCTCATTTTTTGTTCATGGGGATTCACTAGACATTCCTCAGTTTATTGATAGATTCCGCCCTACCGGTGCCCTCGGTGATTTCAGCTTTCAGTTGCAGTGCCGTTGTGTTTTATGCATCTTTTTGCTTGCTCGGTACCTTCACTTTTCTTGTGATGGTCGGGTTTGCACTATTCTGGTAGACATTATCGAGCAGATGAGGGTAAGGAAGGACTTCATGCCCCTGGTTTTGATCGAGACCCTGATAGGTCTAGATGCTACTCCTCGAGTGTGACTAGATCCCTTGGTAGAAATCCTTTACTTATTCAGGTAAAACTCAAACTCTCACTTTTCCACTTTCTTCTGATGTTTTGTCTCGATTTTTACCGTATTCCCTCCTTTTACTGATTTCTCTTGATTTTTACCACTCTTCTCACTTTTTCGCACTTTAACTCTTTATTTTTTTGCATATCTCTCTTTTTATTGATTTTTCTAAGATTTTTCCTCTATCCTTTCTTGTTTCCAGATCTGGTTGATGGAGAAGGTGAATCTTCTTTAGAAACTGGCCTCAGATAAGTGCAATGCTACCACCTTCGTTCATCGCCCATTCTTTCCAATCTGTACCACAGAGCTAGCCTAGAGGGAGTTATTGGAGGCAAAACTGCCAAGATCATTATTTTTTGTAAATAATTTTTTGATAAAAATAACTGGACGAGCAATCACATAAACGTGCTCGAGATAAAACTTTTTGATGTCGAACAATCAAAATAAAAATTCGTGCCACTATAGTTAATTTAGAAGAATACATTTCTTGGTCAATTCTCCAACTATGAACTTTTGATTCCAAGTTGAAGCTCCGGTTAGACCTTCTATTGTATTCCCTTATGCGATTCCCGAACGAAGTGTGGGCTACGATCCTTCGAGAACTCGTACCGGCAAAACCTGGTCAGCTTTAGTCATGAAAACAAGTTATATATTTGGTTCAGCCTACCCACATATTTATAGGGCTACAATAGTGACTTGTGGAGTAATAATAACAAAGACTTCTAGTATAACCCAGATATATATCCAGCGGTTTTTAAAATTAAGCAAACCTCTCAGCGATATTTGTGATTATGAAAATCTTGCAGTGATTTCTGTAATTTCTATAAAATACTAAATTACAGTTCACACTACCAAAAAATTATAATTACACTCTAAGCTATAATCTCAAGACCACATTGCATTAAACTCCTGTTATTAAATGCTTAACTCATCTCCCCACGTTAAGATTTTCGATACCCGCAGATTAAATTTAATTTCTGACAATTTAATTTAATCGTCATCTTTAAATTTCTTATGACCTTCCGTTTAACTTATTTGACCGCCGGATAATCAAATTCACCTGTAGGGTTTGGTCCGATCAAGACTTATAAGCTTCCTTAAGGAGTTATCATCAATCTCGATCTATTGAGACGTGGATTCCGTCAATAATTAATATTCACCATATAATTAATATCGCTATCCAACTCACCAGGAATATAGACCCATATAAAATCGCACCTCTAATAAGTCAAAACAATAAATATTAAATATACGCAAATCAATAATTATTTCAGGATTAAGAGCATAAGTATTCTCATAATAATCTTAGGGAGTAAATTAATTTATATAGTCAGTATAAAATTAATTAACCATCACATAATCCCAAATCAATCATTTCGCAATTAACCTTTTAGATGGAGAAGTGATCCACACTAATAATTACTCAGAATTATCCCTAAAGAAGATTTGTACTGGCATACCGTAATTAATTTATCCGATGGAGATAAAAGACTTACTGCCAACACGCGAGATTTAATTACGTCGCCTACAAACTGGTGATGGAGACCGCGGGATTTATCTGTAAATAAATTTTCTCTCCCACTTAGATTTTAAAATATTTTTTAGGGTTATAAAAATCTGTTTAATTAAAATAAATTTATTAATTTCGAAAACCACACGATCTGAAAGAGTCCAAAACTTATTTCTGTGTACACGATTCTAAATATTTTAATTTGTCAAACCATCTTTTTGTGTTTTAATAGGTAACAAATAAAATTTGATAAATGCACAGTTTTTTCTTTAGCTTTTCAGCTAAGATAGTAATTAAAAGCATTCATTTATTTTATTTAATATTACACATATTTCTTCGAAAAATAATAATTTGTTTAGATTAAATATTTTTTTATTTAATTAATTCAAAATTCAGAATTAATTTTTATATTTTTTCAAGATATCCGATTTAATAAAAATCATTTTAAACGTGATATTTTTTAAAACATAAAATATCTAAAGTTTTTTCATTTAATTAAAAAAACTTAATTTTATTTTTCTTTACAAATATTTAATTAAAATCGAATTTTTTGAATTAATTAAATTAACATGAAAATATAAAACAGATATACATCATCCACGCAGTTCATAAGAATATAAATACAAGATATGTATATATCTCAATTTTATGATCAAATCGAAACTCTAAAGAGTTTCAGTCTCCTGTTTTGAAGATAAGTTGTAGTAATCATTTTCCGAATCAGTTTTTTGCATCCCGATTGCATCAAGACTCTCTAATTTGTAATGATATACAAATATATCACATATGGATCAAAACATATTAGAAAAGTCGAGCCAAGACAGCCCGGACTAGCCAACACCACCGTCGGTGCCGCCCATGCCGCCAACTTCAAGCGGCTTTTGCCGCTACTCCCAAGCTCTGTTTTTTACGCCATTTTTTTTCAAAAAATTGCACTCAAAAAATACTATTTTCTTGTCAAAATGGGAACGAAAACAACCCGAAAAATAGTTTTTTATAAGCCTCAAACACAGCGATGTCGCTGCCCCTGTTGTTCGCCGCCCGTTTGGGCAATTCCTGTGCTGTTTTTAGGTCCTACTTTTTTTGAAAAATAGCAATGATATCCAGCAACATGGTGCTTCGAAGAACGCCTAAAAAATAGTCCCAAAAATGCTCCGAAAATAGCCCTGAACTACTGCTGTCGTCGCCACGTTGCCGCTTTTTTTGCCACTATTTTGCTACTATTTTTTCATCTTTTTGGAATATTTTCTAGTAGTATTTTACTGCTATTTTATGCCTAAAAACCTTCTCAAAATCATTCTTGAAAATAATGCAAAAAACCATCAAAAAATAGCCCCGAACCGTCGTCGGTGGTGCCGCTGGGTGGGCTATTTTTGTGCTAATTTTATTTTGTGTTTTTGGGACATGTTTTAATATTGTTTTTGCACCTAAATACTGCAAAAAAAAAACTACTAAAAAATGTCAAAAATTCATGAAAAAATCACCGCGATCTATGGCCTATAAATCCCTGAAACTACCATCCATGTCGCCGCATCTTCTTCGTGTTCTTGGATATTCAATCTATTCTTAAATATTCTAAACCAATATTTAAAAATAAATAAAAGTTTTTACATCGAAACCTACTTTCCGTAAGCTCACATTCGATCTAAAAAACATAAACTATTACTGTCAACCCTCGTGACTAAAAAAATAATTATAATCACCATCTAAACCATTCAATCAAACATGAATAAAAAGATGATCTTAAAATCGGGATTTAAATGCCATCAAAACAAAGTTAGCACAGTTCCAAATCTACCTGACCCCTCGATAAACTCTAAACAAAAACAAAACGGCTCTGATACCAATTGTTGGGGTAAAACTACCAAAATCATTGTTTTTGTAAACAATTTTTTGATAAAAATAACAAGACGGGCAATTGCCTAAACGGGTTCCAAATAAAACTTTTTAATGTCGAACGATCAAAATAAAAACCCGTGCCACTATAGTTAATTTAGAAAAATACCTTTTTTGGTCGATTCTCCAACTACGAATTTTTTATTCCGAGTTGAAGCTCCAATAAGACCTTCTACTATATTCTCTTATGCGATTTCCAAACATAGTGTGGGCTACGATCCTTTGAGAACTCGTACCGGCAGACCCTGGTAAGCTTTAGTCTTGAAGACAAGTTATATATTTGGTTCAACCTACCCGCATATTTATAGAGCTACAGTAGGGACCTGTGAAGTAATTATGACAATGACTTCTAGTGTAACCTAGATACGTATCTAGCCATTTTTGTAATTAAGAAAATCTCTCAGCGGTATCTGTAATTATGAATACCTTGTAGCGATTTTTGCAATTACCATAAAACACTAAATTACAGTTCACACCACTAAAGAACTGTAATTGCACTCTAAGTTATAATCTCAAAACCATCTTGCATTGAGCTCCTGTTATTAAATGCTTAACTCATTTTCTCACGTTAAGATTTTCGATACCCGCCAATTAAATTTAATTAGTGACATTTTAATTTTATCGGCACCTTTAAATTCCTTAAGCTCTTCCGCTTAACTTATTTGACCGTCAGATAATCAAATCCACCTACAAGATTTGGCCCGATCAAAACTTATAAGGTTCCTTAAGGGGTTATAGTCAATCCCGTTCTATCGAGACATGGATTCCATCAATAATTAATATTCACCATATAATTAATACCACAATCTAATTCACCGAGAATATAAACCCATATAAGATCACACCCTCTAATGAATCAAAATAACGAATATTAAATATATGCAAATCGATAATTATTTCAAGATTAAGAGCATAAGCACTCTCATAATAACCTTGAGGTGTGAATTAATTTATATAGTCAGTATAAAATTAATTACCCCAATGTGTCCTGTTCAATACACACAAAATATACTAACACAAAGAGTCGAAACAATAGACGATGTTATTATCGGTTCCCTGTAATCAAGGCAGGCCTACTAATACTCTGTGCTACAGTCGTACCGATGATATATCCATTTCCATCTAAACTGTAAACCAATATTTATATTCTGCAAGAACCTAAAATCTGGTCTTCTGTGTGCAAGTCGTACTCTACACACCAGATTAAATATTATATAAAATAAAGGACACTCATGCATAGCATTAAAGAAATGATATTGTATACATTGTTCATTAAGATTCTCATAAAATAAAAAATTAATTTTATTAAAATAAATTAAAATTAAATACTAAAACTAAAAAAACCATGGTTTTCAGTGTATAACCCTAGCAGGGGTATCTTTCCTCACTAACCGACAGAGACAACACCTAGCAGTGTCGTTGGTGGGGGATCCCAAGCATGATGGTGAGTACTATGGACCATCCCAGAGTTCTGCTGGTTGGGTTGAGGCTGACCTCCTTTTACTACCCTCTTCGAAGTCTGCGCCAATTCGACTATGAGCAGGCGGCCCTTAACGATGCGTGAGGGTGGATGTACTCTTCTCTTTTCCATACTCCACTCTTGGCAAGATATCAGGAGATTTGGCCATCCCGCTTGATGATGCCTACATGGTAGCTACTGCAGTCCGAGCTTTTAGATGAGTACAGGACATAGTTGAAAAATAAGAGCAAAAACAAGGAAGAAGAAGGACAAGCTGCAAAGAGAAAGAGGAACGAAGAACTTTGTCTTTCTTTTTAGAATTTTTCAGCTTTCTCCTTTCTTGATTAAAGTTTAGGACTTGCGTGCCCACCCTTTTTATTTCAAAAACTCTTGTAATTAAAACAGCAATAGTGAAAAGTCCTCCACTTTCGTCCCGAAAAACGTTTCAATTTGTGTGAAGTTTTTTTATTTTTGCAATGTGAATGACTTTATTATTAGAATCCAAAGAAGAATTTGTATTAGTCATTATTCGGACTCAAAGATGGTTTAAGCAAAGAAAGTAGCCGGCCCTCTTAAAAGAAGCTGCCTACGTATCCCAAGAAGTGGAATCAGGCCATAATATAGTTCGGGCTCGGTTCACTCTTGGGTTTTAACACTCTCATTTTGTGGTGCCCTTACTTTTGCCAAAGTCACCCTTTTAGGTTTTTGGTCTTGCGGACTTCTTTAACTTTTTCTTGGGTCGCATTTTCGATTTTCAACCCAGCGAGCTTTTTATTTTATTTTATTCTTCTCTCAAGGATAGTAGTTTTTGAGCTGGTCCAAGTTGATTGGGGTGAAGAACTTGTTGTCATCCAAGTCCATGAGGACTACTATGCCACCAGTCATAATAGTCTTAATCAAATATGACCCAGCCCAATTAGGCTTAAACTTGCCCCTTGGATAAAAAACAGGAGCCCTGCTTTCCTTAAGAACCAAGTTACCTTCTCTTAGGTCCTGGGTCTTGACCTTCTTGTTGAATGCCCTGGCTATCCTCCTTTGGTACCCATGTGTGTGCAATAAAGCCTGTAGTTTTCTTTCATCAAACAAGTATGACTTACACACACACCCTTATCGAGCTCCGCATTGTTAGAGGCAAAACTGTCAAGATCATTGTTTTTGAAAAACGATTATCAGTAAAAAATTAACTGGACAGGCAAACGCCGAAATGGGCTCCAAATAAAAATTTTGATGACAAACGATCAAAATAAAACCCGTGCAACCAAAGTTAATTTAGAAGAATACCTTTTGTCGATCGATTCTTCAACTACAATTTGATTCCGAGTTGAAGCTCTTGTCAGATCTTCTACTGTATTCCCTTATGCGATCTTCAAACTTAGTGTGGGCTACGATCCTCTGAGAACTCGCACCGACAGAATCCCGATATATTTAAGTCTTGAGAGACAAAAATAATATCATAAAAATAGTAAAACTGGTTCAGCCTATCCGCATATATGTAGGGTTACAGTAGGGACCTAGGGAGTAATTATGAGTTAGACTTCCAGTGGAACACAAATACCTACTAGAGGTTTTTACAATTATGAAAAGACATGCAGCGATTTCTGCAATTTTCATAAAATACTGAATTACAGTTCACACCACAAAAAAACTATAATTGCACTCTGACACATAATCTCAAGACCTTCTTGCAATGAGCTCTTGTAATTAAATGCTTACCATTTCTCCCCATGTTAAGATTTCCAATACCCGCCAATTAAATTTAATTACTGACAATTTAATTTAATCGGCATCTTGATATTCCTTAAGCTCTTCCACTTAACTTATTTGACCGCCTGATAATTAAATCTACCTGCAAGGTTTGGCTCGGTCAAAACTTATAAGTTTCCTTAAGGGGTATCGTCAATCTTGATCTTTCGGGACGTGAATTCTATCAATAATTAATATTTGTCATATAAATAATACCGCTATCTAACTCACCGAGAATATAGACCCATA
>JAULJZ010111059.1:0-11540 GCA_032270985.1 Heliamphora pulchella
CTTTCCTATAACCATTGTGGTTGCAGATCGCAGGAATGGTTAGAGTTGATTCACCACAGTTGTCAAGTTCATAATCCCGGGTTCGTAGTTATTTGAGACTTTTGTTTTAATCTTTTAGTAAAAAGACCAGAAATATGAAATTTTATTTTGTAAAGTATACGCCGGTTTTGGAGTATAGAATAATGTACCCGTAACATGTACAGTTATTTTTTGATTCCAATAAATAAATAATTCCAATTTGATACTCTTGTTATTGCTATAAATAATATCGATTTTTAATCCCTAGAGTGAGGGTGTGACAGAAGAATTATTATTTTATAAACTTTATAAAAAAAAGAAACAAATTTGATGCTCGCTGCATTTGAGGGACAAAATAGGAACAAATTTAATGACACAAACGGAACCCTAACGGCGTTAATTGTTAAGGGGTGTTAGTGTAAAAATATTTCAACTTGTAAGGAAGGCTAGTGTAATTTGTCAAAAAATGTGGGATTAACTATATTTGACCAAACTTCAGGGGAGGTTAGTGTAATTTACCCAATTATAAAAATACACTTTTCATTAATGCCGTGTAATTGAAAAGACTGACAGGAAAAATCAGTTTAATTTTAGAAACCTCATGGGACATTTTTATATTTTCACTTGATCTCAAATGAGGAAAATGTAATTGACCCTATTCAAAAAAATAAAAAGAGAATAATAATTATTATAATTATAATTATAATATAGTTAGCTATAATCTAAAAGTAAAAAAAAATAGTGGTAAAAACATTTTTGGAAGGCAAGAAACTTCCATAGTTTTGGAAACCCTAGTGTTTTGAAATAGCATTTAGGAGATTTTCTATATAAACCTACGTCTCACCCAAACAAATTCGGTGGAGAATCAATTCCCATTACAATTGTGGCAGTCAAGAGAATTAGAAGTGTTTTGTCACATAATTTTCAAAGGAAGAAATGATTGGATTTTTAAGCCCCTTATTTGAATTTGGCAATTCCGTTTGATAAATGCTTTTAAAGTTGTATTTGTTTAGTTACGATCTTAATACAATTCAGTTTGTGAATCTCATCCATATTGTATCAAGATTGAAAACATATGGAGTAAGAAGACGGAATTTTTAAAGGCTTAATTTATATTTAGAAGATTTGTGCTCAAGCGAGTCATGTGCCAAGATGAAAAAAACATAATAGTAATTTTTTATATTTGTACTCAACGTGTGTCTACGCATGAGTCAAGCGTCATTTTTCGGGACTGTGTTTTAAAAGATTTCTTCATTCATTTAAACCTGAATCTTGGTGAGCTATTTTTTCAAGAAAATTTCCAAACCTATTGATGGTTGCTTGTTGCTAGATCTTGAAGGATTATCAATAGATCTATTTATCTTTGAGTAACAAGATTAACCATCAAGCAAGGTTTGGGGATTCGAATAAGTTGAGATCAATAGAAGGTGAACGTAGATTCGATAAGATTTCTATATAGCCATGTGTGGATTAATGATTGAGTTGTAAAAACTTCTATAATACTTGACTTTCTAGACAATATCCCTATGATGTTTTACTATTTTGGAGTTTTTTCACATTAAGAATTACTTGTGTAGCTTCTGTAGATTTTGGTCGGGTAGATTTTGATAAAAGGATCTTCTTTCAAATTTGTATAGCTTTTGATACAACTATGTTCAAGAGGGCAAAATCCTGTTTTAAAAATATATTTTGAAAATAGTTTCTTCATGAAAAATGCTCCTAGCATGTTTCTATAATGATCTGAAAAGTTACATAAAATTTTAGTACTGTTTGTTAGGTCAATTTTTTTTAAAAATAAAGTGGACAAAATTTGGACCTATACAGATTTATCACATTTTCTTGTGGATGTCAAAATCAGCTCAAAACCCCTGGTTTCTGTTTGGATTTTGAGGAAGTGAAATTCATAAAAAAGTTAAAAAAACATCCTAAACTAATTACTATCCAGAATTTAGATTTTTCTGAATTGATTTATTATTTTGGACTTAATTCATCCCAACTATCTCATAACTTGGAACAGTGTACTTGCTGAATGTATAGTGTGTAGATCAAGTTTTTTCATGCATATATTTCATGTGTATGTGTTGAATGCTTCTATAAATGTGTTAGTATGAAAAGTTACTAGCATGGGGTTAGTACATGTTGGATTTATGCATAGTCCATATGTTGGGGGATGGTATTTTTTGTTTAGCAGTTGTGGTGTTCCTAAGAGGAGGCAATCAGGCTTCCTTTCGAAAAAGAAAGACGAGTAGTGTTGAAAAATTCATTTTTGAAAAATAAGATTTTTTTAAATTAAAATGAAAGATCAAAATATTCAAATACATGAAAAATAGAGTTGCCATTTGATTTTTGAGAAAAATTTAATTAAAAAACAAAAATAAACTAATGGTCTGCGTTACCATTAAAAAAAGATTCGAGGGCTAATGTACAAAATGAGGAAGGTGTTAGGCGCCTCTTTTGTTCCAATCGTTAGATTGACCTCTACTTAATCACATTTGATTCTCCTTTTAAGTTTTTCATAAGTAACAAGGAAACCAAAAATCCTATCTAATATGTGATTAAAAGGAAAAGAAAACTCTTAAAGGTCATGCTAGAGTGTTATCGTGTCTATCATACTACATTTATTGACAAACAAAGGTAAAACAGAGTTCAATGCACAATTTCGGTTATTGGATGAATAAAAAGAATGCGATTATAACAACTAGATGTCGCGGCCACCAAGAAATAGTAACAAAACATCTTAGCTGTGACAACCAAAGGTCGTGGTCGTTATAAACAAAAAAAAACAAGATCGTGACCGTAGCAACGAGGGTTTGCAGCCGTTATGTTCAAAGTAACCAAAATGATTTTTATAGCGTTCAATGTATGAATGAGTTTGAATATATAGAAATCATACAGCAACATGGTTGATTTAATACTTTTGTACACTGTTTTTCACAAAGGCGTGGATATAAGTATATTTAGATAACATTGAAGTTACATATTTGGTATTATAGCCAGTAAAAGCAAGATACTTAAAATAAAATTGAAAACCCTAATTATAACGATCCCTAAGAGAAAGAAAGCGGGATATAAAAGTGTTACGTTGGCCTACAGGTAGCTAAAGTGAATAATCTCGCACAAGCGTCTTCTTAGCTTACAGCATCGAGCTGAACGAATGGTGATATGTCAGGATTCCTCCATGCGCACGTGAAGTCTCGAACTCGACTCAAAAGAAAGAAATAACTTTAAGAAAAGAGAGTGTGTCAAGATCTGTATCAAGAATGAGATCAGTTAGTGTATCGGAAAGTATATTCTTTCTATGACTATTGATTCTCAAATGAATATAATATTATGATTGAAATTTTAGTTTTTTACATTAATTCTTTAATTAAGAGGGTAACATTATGATATTAGTTTATGATATTTTCATAAAAATATGTCATATGTCAACATTGTTAAGAATTTCATCTATTAGCCGATTTATGATCAAATTCAGGCGAATCTTTGGATTATTTTTTAATCAACAGTGAAATTAATTTGTCATTAGAACTTTAATGATAGTGAAATTTATCTGTTAATAAATTTTTATGAATTCTATTTGTTTTTAAATATTCTTTATTCTTTACTTTATATAATTTATTAAGGTTTATGTGTTGTTTGCACTATTTTTTAAACAAATATTATTAAGTGCTTAATTTAAAAAAAATATATGTACAATGAATTTATCTATTCAGCTTTTTTCACCTTGTTCCGGGACATGAATATGACAATGAAATATATATGTTTTTTTAAACATTTGTATTTGTTATATTTTATTTGATAGGAAAAATGTAACTATCAATTTAATAAAAAAACAAAATTGTAGAAAAATTCAAGATATTTTAGTTTGTTTAAATAAATAATTGTAGTATTTTGATCATTGATACACTTAAATATGTAAAATATATGGGTGAATTTAAATGCGCACACTTATTCATTTGGACACTCATTTATATAAGTACTAATGCATCATTTATAAGTCTTAATGCATAAGGCGGGTCTTAAAATAAAGTAACGTGTGCATTTTCAATCTCTAAAGAGATAATTAGATTTAAAATGTTGCATATGAGCTTACTTTATTAAAAATTTATTAGTAAGGGGCCCAAAACTTGCTTTGATGTTTGCCCGATCCCGAGAGCCGACCAATTAATTTGCAAGAAAAGAAATGAAAAGTGAAAAATATCCAACAGGTGGCCCGACTGATAGATTACTATTGTTTATTATATATAAAAATTAAATAAGTTTAGAAATAATAATAATTATAAATTTATTTATAAAGTAAAATAAATATGAAAATACATAGTATACTATTATTTATTATATATAGAAGTAATAAAAAACAAGAACAAATATTAAAAAAATAAACTATTGAAACAAAATTCGAAAAACCCGAACCTGAAATCTATGGCCCGTTGACCCTTTGAACCGGGCCATGTCCATAAAAACACGACCCAAACTAGCTCACATGTGAAAAAACGATTTTGCCATTTTTTTCCATGTGCGTTTTTTTTTGCATGTGGTTGGACTAATTTTTTTTTTATAGTAATTTTAAAATTTTTAAATTTTTTATAAAAAGTAAATATTAAATTATGTTGAAAAAAAAAACTTAATAAATCAAGTCAATTAACTTTTTTTCAATTTTTAAACTAAAAAATTATAAAAATAAAAACATAAACTTGGTCTTATTTTGCCATTCTTTCTCGCAATTCTAACAAGGTGCTTAGGACTTGAGGATAATTTTGACGTTGGCCTCGTTTGGATTAAATGTCAAAAATTTTACTTATTTTTATTTATTTGAGTTTTTTTATTTTTTAAAATTATTTTAATGAGATAAATTTAAAAAGTAAAAAGTTTTAAATCTTTTATTTTTATTTTTGACCTAAAATAAAATAATTTGATCAAATAATAAAAAAAATTCACTAAAAATATAAATAAATAATATAAAATTTAATTTATTAACTTATTTACGTTTTTTTTAAATATTTTAATTAAGAAATTTTATCTTTTTACTCGTTTTTAAGAGTAAAAAAATATAATAATTTAATTAAATAATATAAAATTATTAAAAATAAAAATAAATAAAAATAAATAAGAAAATAAGCACAAACAGGACATGTTTTTTTCTCTCGTGAGACCAGTACCCCCCCCTCTCTCTCTCTCTCTCTCTCTCTCTCTCCCACACACACAACATTGTCTGCGAAATCAGCCCCCACGGAGCAACCGAGCAAGCCATCCTCACTAACCACAACCATAGCCTCCAACTGAGGAAACCACAACCGCGGCGCCTCTCCATTCTCCAACCATAACGAAAGTATTCGTAATCCATTCCGCCACCACCATACGGCTCCCATCCGGCCACCGCCAGCTCGTGCTACCTCTCCAACCTCCACCACAACACCGGTAATTTGATCTGTCTATGTCGATCTCTCTCCTTCCCCTAATTTCTAAACCCTAACAGGTCGCCCAATCTAATATATCTTACTGAAGTTACTGTTCTTGGATTTTTCATTTTTAATGATTGCTTATGTAGCTTAAGCAGACCAAGTAAACAAGGACAAGGACAATCAGGGGCGACTTTACATGGTAGACTATGGGGTCAATTGACCCCATCAAAAAAAAAAATTATTATTGTTATTATTATACTTTTTTTAAATAGTGTATAATTGATTTCATTAAAAAATTATATTTGACCCCATGATAATATAAAAACACCTTAATTGACCCATGATAGTATAAAAACACCAAATGATTAATTTTAACGCATTGCACCAGATTACTGCTCTAAGTATTTTTATTTCAATTACAAATTATACATTCGTAGTTCTTAAAAAATCATGATGACAAATTTTTTCACAAATTATAAATTTAATTATATCATTATTGTTGAGATATTCTACACAATTATAAATATACAATTTTAAGAGTTTAATTAAAAATCTTTTTATAAAGTTGAATACAAAGTTACTTCTTTATGTGATTTGATTCAATAATTGATTTGTTTAATGTATTTTAAATATATTTTTAATATTGTTGATAACGTGTTATTATATACAGATTTTAAAATATAAAATCTCGTTGAATATAATCGTAGAAGTTTAAGTATTTTTTTTAGTTGAAACAATAGTATAATTATATTCAAACGGTATTCTATCTATTAATTTAGATGTTAAATTTAATTTGTGTTATAATAATTGCAGATGATTAATTATTGTCTAATGTAAAAGTTATTATCATATAATTTTAAAATGACCCCATTGATAAAAATTCTGGAATCGCCACTGAGGACAATGTAATTATTCATGCTCCCACATCTTCGTCTATTAAAATCTTACTAAGTTCATGGTCCCACTAGCTGGTAATCCACCAAAGAAACTGGTTTTTCATATTTTCCTCTATTATTGAGGGTAGAGAATTGGTGAGCCACATTTTCATCTATTTTATGGCTTTTTGTATTCTAATTGCTTTAATTGTTGTTGGACGTTGGATATTGATTGCAAAACTTCTTGGGTCTGGCTACGAAAAAAGGGATCGAGAGAAATGAAATAGATTTAAGTCCTTTAGTGTGGATTGTTTCAGTTCTAATTGTAGTATGAAAAACCCGGCAAGAATGTAACTATAGACTTGATATTTATTTGTTGAACTTGGTAAGTATTTGAATCCTGGGCTAGAAGGATGTGGGATTTCTTTTCCCAGATTCCAAGTTAAATAATTCATAGAAGAATGATGCTGAATTCTTCACAATTTCCTGAACTTTGCATTTGTAGTTGATGTCAATATTTGCTATGAATTATTATTTCTGAACTTACTGGATTCATTTTTATGGTTCTATTTGGGAGAATGGTGTGTTATTGTTATGCCATTGACTTTGGAAGGATTCATTCTTCAGATTCATGGCACCTTGGAATTTTGAATTTGGCTCACTGCTCTTCAGTCAAGACAAGAAATAAAAGGATTTTTGCGTCTACTTTGAGGAAATGCTTTTTCATTTTTATATTTATTTTTCACGGTAATGTTAATTCCCTCATTCTGTACTTAAAGTTTTCAAAATTCCTGTCAAATTTCAATTAACTTCCATTTAAGCGTTTAATGTTGTACCTGAAAGAAAAGGCTCCAATTCTTTTTGTAGTACATAACTATATAGCTATTATTATGACTATAAAAAAAAAAAGGAGACCCGCTTTTATTATTTCACTCTTGATTAGAGATTATAGGTATTGCAAATGAAGAACGGACCCGAGATTTTAATTCAAGGGTGGCGAATATAATATATACTAAGAAAATTATACATACAAAAAATCTATTGGTGTAATCCATAGATAATAAAAAAGTAATAATAGAATGGTAAAGGTTTTTTTTCTTATAGAAACTGTTAAGATGGTGACCGCTACCACTTATCCCCCTGCTATTTGCAGGAGATTGAATTACTTTCTAAGTAGGAAAAAGAGTTAGATTTGAAAAGATGATTTCAATCAATAGTAGATTTCAAGTGTAGGACTATTAAAATTCAAGGTATATTATACCTTCTTTGTTAGTCTATTCTTTTATCTTTTAAAGAATACATTTTCCTCTATCCTAACCTTCTTGAGATTTGCAAATAACAATTAGTTATGTTTTATGTGCAAAGCTGGTGAGAAGTCATAATTCTTTAAAAAAAATATTTAGCTATTATTATTCACTATCAATGGTGCCTTATTTATCTTGATTATTTCAGCATACCATTTTATTTTTCTCTTTGACTTTGAAATATTCAATAATTTAATATTAAATTTCTTTGTTTTCTTTTATCTAGAAAATTTCCTTTGCAAACTGTTTTTTTTTTTGACAAATCTTCCTGAGAAAATTGTGACAACCAGATGACATCCTTGGAAATTGAAAATTGTGAATTTTGAATTCCATGAATGTTGGCACCAATTTGCTCATGATCATGAATTGACTTTAGACTTTCAATTTCAACTACTTTTTCATCATGTTTTGTATTTGATGAAGAAATTAGCTCTATAATCACCCATAGACGCTTAGACTGGGACTAGAAGTTAAGTTGGAAAATGCTATTGCATAAAGCTCATATAAACAATAATCAGTGTATGGATATTATTTTTGTATTTTAGCCATTCAATATTATCATAATTAGATCGATCAATCGTAAATTATGTAATGTGCTATTTGATATTGTTCAAGCTATTATTAAAGAAGATTTAGGGACAACATTTGTTTAAGAAGTTTTGAGCAGCATCTATTTAACTGATTCCAATGTTTAATATTCCATTTAATAACGTTTCTTAACCATAGTATACTTCGACATTTTTCCAATTATCTTAGGCCCAAGCCACACAAATCTACTCTTTTTGTTTCCATTGTGAACAAGACCTATTCAAATGGAGCGTAGCTATTAATTAACCACATGATACTTGACAAAGAGTGCTCTATTAGTTTATTTTATTTGTCAAAATGAAATTTGAGCATCATGAAGGATTTAATGTAAAATTAGGAATCCTATTGGCTTTAGCATCACAGTTTCTTTTTTACAGCCTGTTTCTTATTTCTATGTTTTAAGTTTCCTCATTTATATTGAATTATGATATACGGTTTTCAATGCATGCAAAAATTCTAGGTTGAAAGATACCACCGATGAAGATTATAATCAAGTGATACATTCGGATTTTGATTACGTTGTTGTCAGTAATGAAGGTATTTCTTCATTTTGATTTTGGTATTGTAGTAAAGTTCAGAAACTCCAGTTTTGTTGAATTGATATATATAGATTTGAGTAATGTAAATGTTGAGGGGTTGATTTACGAGTGTAATTGATTATGGAATTTTACTCAATTACAGTCTTTGAGTACAATGGAAGACATCCGAAACATAATTTTAAATCATATTTTTAACCTCTTTTAAATCGTTTGATGCGTCGATTATGTTCAATTTAGTGGACGGCAAAGTAGTGCATTCGAACTGGGAAACAGTGAAGTCTCTTTTTATAGAGTTCTACTTCAATTAATGTGTACAATGTCAGAAAATTTATGTTTATTTTTATTTTTTGTTTTGTTTGAAATTGACAATCTTTCTTACACAAGTAGTGCCAAATGAGATCTTGAGAATGTGACCTTGTTTACTTAATTGGAAGATGCAATTGTATTTCAATATATTTCCTTCTACATTTTATTGTTTTAAATTTTTTATATGCTAAAAATAAAGCTATTTTTTTATGATTCCCCGATCAACATTATAAGCGTACCCAAAAGTATTACAATTAAGCCCCGTTTAGTAATGTTTATAGTTTTATGTTTTTTATTTACAATAAAAAAACATGTTTTTGTTTATAATTATAAAAAAATAAAAATATAAACATGTTTGGCACATATATGTTTGAAAAGTGGTGATTGGAGATTACGAATAAATGTAATGATCGAAAGTGGTGGCCGAAAATGGTGGTTAGAGGTATTATCTGGTGATGATAACAAGAGATAACGATGGTAGTCAGAAGTGGTGATCGGATACGGTGGTTATATGTGGTCATCGGAGGGTGTGGTTAGATGTGGTAGTCGGAGGTGGTGATCGGAGGTGTGTGCCGGGGATGATAGCAAGAAGTAGCGATGGTGGTCGGATGTGGTAGTTGGATTTGTTAACCGGGAATGATAACAAGAGGTAGCAATGATAGTCGGAGGTGGTGGTCGAAGGCTGCATGTGGTGATCGGAGATGGTGGCAGGAGACTGTCGTCGGAGGTGGTGGCCGGAGAGGGTGGCCAAATGTGATTATCGGAGTTAATAGCCGAATCTAGTAATCGGAGGTAATGAAAGAAAAATGATATAATCAAAATTTGTTTACAAAATAAGTGAAAACATATTTTTTCTGTTTATAATTTTTTTTAAAATTTTGAAAACTGTTTATAGTTTTTTGAAAACAAAAATAATTACCAAACATGTTTTGTTTATAGTTTACAAAAAATTTAAAAACAAAAACAGAAAACAAAAAACAAAAAACATAAACGTTACTAGAGTTTCTAATGAGTGAAAATTTTTGGGTAAAGGGGGAAAGCCTAGAATTCCCAACCAATTAACTTATTGGTACAAGAAAATTAAAAGAATGAATTCTAGAAGAAATTTGCAAAAGTTGCTGCCAACTTGTCTGAATGGTCAGATCTAAGTTCAGGAATCAAGTGAGTTGCAGCCTTGTGCGCTTACCAATAATCAGCTTTATTTTTATGGTCAATTTATGCAATAACTTCAGTAGCTTAATAGAAGTGTTTTCATGTATATTTTACTCAAGTTTTTCAAGCTTTAGGCATTCATTCTTTCGTTTAAATTTTATTTTAAAAATTTTCCCCTCCATAAGCAGATTTCGTTATGTGAAACATTGACTCTTAGTATTAACTAAATTATTCATTTATTCATGTGTCGGGCACTAGGTTGCGGGCCTTGCACGCAACCAACTTTACTAGTTTTATCAAACAGCGTAACTAATTTATTCGAAGGCACGCAATCAACTTTACTAGTTTTATCAAACAGCGTAAATAATTTATTCGCCTCTGATGGAAATAGAGAGAGGGGGATGGGGAGAGAGAGACACTCCACGGCAGAGCGCTGAGCACTCCGGCTTTGGCTTTTGTGATTAATTTTCGAGCCCGAGGTGGTGTGTGTGTGTGTATATATATATATATATATATATATATATATAAACTAGAAATCGGGGTGCACTCTTTGCATTTGCAACTTGAGTTATGTTTGTAAAAATTTAGAGTATTAAATAATATATTTAAAATAATAAAAACTCTTTTGGGAAAAAGTCCACCCTTTCCCGAATCCATTTCAAAACCACATGGAGCAACCAAAAACAAAAACGGGTTTACGTACATAGCAGGCTTTAGAAATCAAATACCTATAGCAAAAACATGTTCAAAATGGGGAAAAAATGAAAATTGGAGATGTCAACTAAATTATAAAGAGAGAGAGAAGCATGGTAATAAATTCAATTTAAAATTCAAGAAATGACAAAAATGGTAACTGTATAATACACATGACATACTTAATTATTGAGAGAGGGAGGAATTAGAAAAGCTACATGCTGGTTAAGTGGAAGAAAATCTGTTCGGTGCCAAAAGAAAATGTATTTGGTGTGTAAAAAGAAAATCTATTCCTTCACTTTCTCATATGGCGCATCGAAAAGAAATCTATATAGTGCCCCAAAAAAAAAAGTGTTTGGTGCATCTTCAGAAAGCAAAAAAATTTCACATCAACTTCTTCTTGGATCCTTCACTTTCTTACTGCAATTGTTGAGGATGAATGAACGTTGTAAATACCACGAGAGTGAGAGAGATTGCCATGAGAAGTTGAGGATTATTTTTGGCAGAGCAGTTTTGCGTGAGAGAGATTGCCATGAGCAGTTGAGGGTTATTTTTTCCATAAGTAGTTTTGCGTGAGCATTTTTTTTAAAATTTCTTTTATTGCCTTGAGAAGTTGTGGGTTATTTTTGACATTTTAAAAATGTGAGTTGACTTTACTTTTTG
>JAULJZ010111070.1:0-11540 GCA_032270985.1 Heliamphora pulchella
GTTTCTGTTAAATTGAACTGAAATTGTAACGATTGAGGTCTCTTTGATGTTAAAATCAAACCTAATGGGGTGTTAGTGCAATTTTTGAAACTATAAGGAGAGTTTCTGTTTTTGTCAGAAATCTCAGGAGAGATCAGTGTAATTTACCCTAGTTAATAATAAAAAAATTTTAAAAATACTATATTAAGAAAAATTAATTATAATATGAATAATTCATCTATCAACATATTTAGGTTTGATGCATCATTTAACGCCAATTTAACTTTTTTAAAAATAAGAATCAAGCAACAATATAATGTTTTTTAAAAAAATATTGTAAAAATTTGACACACCCAGAAGAATTGATATCCTATCATCATATTCGAAGAAAAAAATAGTAATATGAAAAAAAAGAAATATCTATTATTAACAAAATCCACTTACCTAAATAGGGAAATTAAAAATAAAAATAAAAATAATATTTAATAAATTAACTATTAAATCAAATAAAATTAAAAAAATACATAAAATAATTTTATATTATTACAAAAAAGATGAAGATAATAAAAAGAAAAGAAAAGAAAAAAGTTAATGTGAACATATAGCTAAGATAGACAATGTGTGTTTTGAAATGTGAAAATTTAAAGGCATTGAAAAAAATTGCCAATTACTTGATTGAAAGTTTCTCGGCCCTTAAACATGGGACGTGAGATAATTTTATTTATGTAAGACATTTTTTAAAAAATATTATTGTTTTATTATATAGATATATTTATGCATAGTGAACTATAAGGCTACGGTAATAAAAATTATTTATAGTTCCAAAGTATCATGTAATATTGTGTATTTAGTGCTCTTAACGTGCGAAAAATATTTGAGTAGAATTATGTAAATTTATTTTTATTGAGTAAATAGGAGACAAGAGTGATACATTCGGATATTTTATTTATTGAAATAATTAATTAATTATTTATTTTATTTTATTTTATTTATATTTGTTTTTAATGAATTTTTAACATCTTTTACTTAAATTATTATATTTTCAATCTTCTTGTCGAGACAAGCATTAAAATAAAATAATTTTAAAAATTAAAATAAATCAAATAAATAATTTTTATATTATTTATTCTCGTCTCTAATAAATGTTTTTTTATCTATGAAAAAGTAACAAAAACTTTGTAAGGGAGAAAAATAAACAAAAAATTTGAAACCTAGCCCAAGTAGGGTATCACATTTGAATGACACTATTGGTCGATATTATTTTATTAATTTATTATTTTTTTAAGTACTGCACTTAAAATATTATTATGTAATAGGTAAATATACTTACCAAAATATGTGGACCAAAGCAGTTTGGATAGTCTATAGGTGGTCAAATATGGCTGTTAAAGAATTTTTTTTATAACCGCGTATTATACGTTTTTTTTATTATTATTTATACACTTTATGCTAACAATTCTATAATGATTATTGAGGTGGATAAAAGATACAAGCCGAAAGCCAAGCCCAAATATATAGGGACTAAAGTTTCACTAGGGGACCTGCTCAAAGCAGGCTGCTCTAGTACTCAAAAGACCAGGACACCAGCTGTTCGGGCCCTACTAGTTCGGTTCACACCATGAAGAGGCAGCTCAGACCCATGAAGCCCATGTCGGCCTCTCATTGGAAAGATAAGTTTTCATCTTGCATACGATTTGATCGGATATATAAGATGGAAACAAATCAAAATTGAATATACAGGATATGAATCAAATCTCCAAAGAATCAAGAAGCAGAATCCTAAGAGGATTCAACCTCATGGGATTCCAATCTTTATATAAAGGAAGGTACTCTCATATCTACAGGTACGCAATTCTTAAGCCCAAAACTCTTACTTAGAAACCTCACAGGGAGAGATATTTAACTTGAGCGTCGGAGTGCCTCCAGATCATAACCGGCAGGTAGGCGCTAACGGTGTTCCTGGTGGTTGCAGGTGCTCGGCGGCAGAGCAATGAGCGTTCAGTGAGTTCGGCGGAGAGGAGTCCGGCCCATATCCAGTTCGGGGTTATCAGTATTGGGCCAGTTTACCTGATCTTGATTGTGCCGAACAAACCCAGCCAGTTTGTACCGCGCACAATTATATGTGTTTTTTGAATTATTTATATAATAAAATAATTTATATTTTTTAAATATGTTCTTTATACTCTAGCATAATTCAAAAAGTAAAAATTAAAATTAATTCGGTCTTAAATTTTCTGGACAAAATTTCATGTTTTTGAAAATATATCTTCTTTTTTATTAACATTTTTAAAAAGGATAAGGGAGATAATAGCCCAGATTGGCGACATTGGTTTTTAGAGTTTTAGCTAAAAATGTCAAAAATTAAGATTGTTTATTTGGCAAAAAGGTAAAAAAATTTAAAAAATTAAAAAGTCAAATCAAAACACAAACACCTAGAATATTTTATTCAAACTCATATCACTTTTAAAATACAATAATACCACTCATTCATAACTTATTTACTACTGCTACTGATTACATATAATTATTAATATCAAATATATAGAAGGGTAAAATTATTCAATTTGAACAAAAAATAAAAAGCTAGTTTTTATCTAAATACCTAACTTTAAAAAAGTTAGCTTAAAAACTAAATTACCAAATAATATACTTTGAATCTAATTTAATTTTTTTGCTAAAAATGAAAAAAAAATCTAATTTTTAAACTAGTTGCTAATCAAACTCTAACTTAAGCTCAATTCTTATGATTAAAAATTCATATTTTTTAAAAAATATCTTTTAGTGTAGAGATTTAACAACCATAAAATTTTTGAAGTTAATGATTGATTCTAACATTTTTAATTTCCATCCATTCCCCTTTCCTCTCACTCATTTGATAAATTCATTTCAAAATTTTCACTTCCTCCTTCAAAGAATTTCATTTTAAAACTTAAATTTATTTATATCTTTAAGGTAAACTTATTCATTATTGCTCTTTCTCACTTTATTTTTTTGGATCACAGTTGCACTAGCACTATTGCTATGCTACTATCGTTAGATTATGTCTTTAGACACATGTGAGTTCGGTATCTTGAATTTTGGTATTCATACTCTGTAGGATGTCTGAACATCATTGGAGTGCTGAAAAGTGGGTTGACATAAACGCAGGATCTCTACCAAAGGCAAAAAAATCGAGATCTGTTAAAAACGGATCGATCGGTCTAAATACGGATCGATCCGTCTAGGTGCAACAGAAATTTTCTTCGCTGTAGCTAAGGTTTGTTTTAGACCTAGGGGCTACATATATAAAGGTTTTATGTTTTATAGAAATCGAGAGATCGTCTATACACTTAAGAAGGCTCAGTAGAGAGGCTAGATGGAGTATAGAGAGAGAGAGACTCAAGTTTGAGTCTACTGACATTGTGTGAGTGAAAGAGTAAAACTTATATTCCTTATTATCATATAGTGGACTGTTTCTTCTTTCTTGTAAAAGTAAGCAGTCAGTCGAACTACGCATTTTCGTGTTCTTATTTTGTTCTTTATTTGCTTTGTGTGAATTATAGCCTACGTTCCTGTTTTCGCTGCATAGGAGATTTAAGCCATTAAAATTTTAACAATTGGTATCAGAGCCTTAGTTACTGGCTTGATCACTCGATTGCAGTAAAGATAGTGAACATCAGATACGAAGTCGAAAAGTTTACTGGCAAGAATAACTTCTCCCTGTGGTAGAGACGGATGAAGGATCTGTTGATCCAGCAAGGTGTCTCCAAAGCGTTACTCGCCAAGGCAAGGAAGCCAGAGAAGATGTCAGATGACGATAAGGAGGACATTGATTCCAAGGCCGCAAGTTCGATTCGGTTGAATATGGGAGACGAGATTATTTACAACATGCTTCATGTAGAGACAGCGCACGAGATTTGACAGAAGCTGAAAAGTCTCTACATGAAGAAGAACCTGGCCAATTAGTTGTACGTGAAGAAGCATCAGTTATTCGGGTTTAGAATGAAGGTTGATGATGAGGATAAACTGATCTTCCTCCTAGCTTCACTTCCGACATCCTATGATTATCTAGTGACTACTTTGACGTACGGGAATGACACTTTAGAGTTAGAAGAGATCACTGGGGCACATGAAAAGATGATGAGGGACAGTGAATCTGATGCAGAAGGTGTGCTGGTGGCTAAGTTTGAGTCAAGCAGAGGAAGGAGTAGATCAGGTGAACAAGGTTTCAACAGTAGTAAATCTCGGTCCAAGTCACGTGTAAGGAAAGATGTTGAATGCTTTTATTTCCACAAAAGTGGTCACTTCAAGAGCCAGCGTCAAGAATTAAAGCAGCATCTGAAAGAAAAGAAAATTGAAAAAGCGTCTGCAGATTCTATCAATTTTTCCCAAGAATCGTCAGATATTGAGGTAGACGGAGATTCACTTTCAGTTTCTTTAGATTTTGATTTTTGTCAAAGTCATGAATATTAGATTCAGGATACTCATATTATAGGTGTCCAGTTAGAGAATGGTTTGACTCGTATAAGTCTTGCAAAGGGGTTAATGTTCTAATGGGGGAAACTCAATATGTCAGTCAATTGGAATAGGTACAGTCAAAATCAAGATATTTGAAGGGATTGTAAGGACTTTGGAGAATGTCAGGCATGTTCCGGGGTTAAAGAAAAATTTAATTTTTTTAGAAACATTGGATTCTCTAGGTTATGGGTTCACAGCGAAAGGTGGTGCAATGAAGATTAGCGATGGGGCTATGATAATCATGAAAGGACAAAAAGTGAATGGTCTTTACAGATTGGTAGGAGACACGGTGGTAGGTGGAATTATATTACCACACATGCAGAATTCAACAGGGACAACACGAGACACAGACATTTGGGGCATAGTTAGAGTGACAAGCAGAGAATGTCAGAAAGTAAGAAGAAAAGTGCAGTAGTCGAGGTGGAGTTTTGTCAGAAAAGCTCACCTAGAAAATCAGGTGATGATGGTTCAAATCAACAACAGCAGAAACAGTGCAGTGGAGAACCTTCAGGTCACAAGAAAGCTACGGGAAGATCAGGCAGAGATTAGGGGCAAGTAGCAGTGTTAGAGAAAGTAGAGCTACCACAGAAAGCTGAGACTTAGAAGTTTAGAAGACTGTCCAAGAACGAGAGGCTGGTTGAATGCAATGGGTCAAGTTCAAGTATAACTTGAATTTGGTCCAAGTTCATTTAGATTGATAAACAGAGATCTTCAAAATGGTGATGACTAAGAAATTCAAGCCAAGGTGGAGATTGTTAGTTTGGTGTCTCGAATTTTGGTATCCATACTCGATAGGATGTCCGAACAGATTTTGAGGGCTAAAAAGTGAGTCGACATAGGAGTAGGATCTATAAAGAAGGCAGAGAAACTGAGACCTGTTAAAGACAGATCGATCGGTCCAAAGATAGATCCATCGGTCTAAAGACAGATCGATCCGTCCAGGTGAAGTAGTAATTTTTTGCGCGGCGGTTAGGGTTTATTTTAGACCTAGGGCCTATATATATAAGAGTTTTATGTTTTATAAAAATCAAGAGATCGTCTATACACTTAAGAGGGCTCAGTACATATGTTAGAGAGAGTGAGAGAGAGAGAGAGAGAGAGAGAGAGAGAGAGACTCAAGTTTGAGGTTACTGACATTGTGTGAGTGAAAAAGTAAAACTTATATTCATTATTGTCATATAGTGGATTGTTTCTTCTTTTCTGTGGAGTTAGGCAGTCAGCCGAACTATGTATCTTCATGTTCTTGTTATGTTCTTTATTTACTTTATGTGAATTGTAGCCTATATTCATATTTCCGCTGCATAGAAAATTTAAGCCATTAAGATCCCAACAACACAGGCAATTTGCTAATTCTTGTAAACATATTTTTACAAATTTTAGTTCGTCTCCTTTGATTTTCGAATTATTTCTTAAAAGATTGGATTAATGGTGAAATTGATTTATAGTAGTTAGTGGGTGGAATAGAATAAATGGGACATTAAATTGTATTAATTATAATTCAAAATATGATTAATTTTAATCATTGTATAAAATAAAAAATAGATAAAAAAATTAATTCCCATAATACCATATTCTTATAGTACTATTAGTTATTCCCTCATTTAATACCTCACAACTTATATACGTTTAGAAAAAATTATAGTTTATAATTAAAATTAGTAGCAGAAAGTTAAAAACATGTAGTAGAAACTTTCTCAAATATACAGTACTTAGAATAACAAATCCACCTTTATGTCGTGTTTGATTGATCAGACTAACTGCAAGATTAAATTATATATTTTACAAAATTTCTTTGAATAACAAATTTCACAAAATGTAAAACATACAGTACTTAGACAAATATAGTGTTAATAATTCATTCACTACTAAACCATTGTTTGGGATGTCTAAATTTTTTTGCTTTTAACTGGTTTATCTTTTTTAGAAAAAAAAATGAATGAAAAAGAGTTAAATTGTTTAGAATAAATTGTTTATAGTAGTTTTTTTTTTATTGAAATGTCTAAAACACCATCACTTATTGCTTTTAAACTATAGTGTTTGGAATACTAATATAATTTTTTGATTTTGAGAGTTGAATTGACTTTTTTAATTGAAAGTATTATAATTATTTTATTCATAAAAGTGTTTGAGATATGTAGAGATGCCAAATACTAAAACTTAAAAGTTGATTTGTTTTTGCAAAAAAAAAAATAACTTTTTAAATATGCCAAATAGGGGTTAAATTGCTTATTCTATGAAATTATTATTTTTTTGTTAGTTCTGTAAATCAGACGAGACTTTGGCCCTCTTTGGGCTAAATCACATAAAAATTGCTTATTTTTGTTTTTTCATTTTTTAACTAATTTTTTTTACTTTTCTGAATAATCTCAATGAATGAAGTGAACCGAAAAAATAAAAAAATTTGATAATAAAATAAATAAAGTTCATTAAATACGAAAATAAGTATTATTAAATTTGGCTTATTGGTTTATATTGACTTAATTTGTTTTTTCTGAACTTTTTTTATATTTTGTTAATTTTTTTTACTTTTATGGTTCATCTCAATGGAAAGAGTCGAAAAATATAATAGTTTAACTAAATAATGTAAAAATTTCAATAAAAACAAAAATAAATAAATAAATAATTATATTTATAACTTTTTTCATTCCGTAACCAGCAAGATACGTAAAATTCATGTGCGAGATTCATTAGTCATTTTGTCAGCTTCTTATAAAGCAATCCACAATAGAAAGCCAATTCAAAGATTACGTTGCCCAAATTCAACAGCCTTTCAACTCAAATCTAACTAATTTTGTTCATAAATCAACACTAATTCAGTGATTTTGATTTTGTCCCTCAACAGATAAGATCAAGATAAATTTTAATAGTTGATGGAAAAATAACACATAGGCGGCATGATTTGAGTGTTCTACGATGGCAGAAGCAGATGAATTCTTGGGTTCTATGGAAAAATAGATGCCAACATTCAAGCCGAGTTATGGGCTATATATAGAGGCCTCATCATTGCATGCGAAAAAAAAAGAGAAATATTGAAGTTGAAATTGACTCGCTAAATACTGTTCAGATCATCAAAGAAGGAGCCCCGCAGACATTCCTGCATAAAGCAGTGGTGAAGATTTGAGATTTCTAATATATCAAACGTCTTTATCTATTAAACGCATCTTCAGATGTGCAAATCAGAATGCAGACCATATAGCCAATCTGAGCACTGAACAAGAAAATTCACTTGTCATCTGTGACTCCCCTCATTTGTTACACAGCTAATTTGAGATATGCCTCTTGGAGACCATTTGTTACACAGCTAATTTGAGATATGCCTCTTGGAGACCATATACTCTGCTCCGAGTAGTTTTATTTGTTCGCTTATTTGTCATTTATTTCCTTTGTATCAAAAAAAGAAAAGCAATACACAATGATGTCATGGTCCTGCTTATTTTTGGCAGATTATCGCATGAATTTTGTGCACTTGTACTTGAATTTCTCTTTGCTTGGGGTTGGGGCTGTGCATTTCTACACAATTGGGCATCTTGGAATACTTAGATCCTAGTTTGAGTTGACTTATCAAACTATTTGTTGAAGTGCACAAAACACCATTTTCTTCCTCGCAAGAATGCTACTTCATAGATTTTTCAACCATTTTGTTCTTCCGCAAGAATGATACTTCATAGATTTTTTTTTATATAAAGTCATTTGTAGATTATTATTACGGGTGTGCATGAGTTGGATTAGAAATTTAGATAACTTTTATACAACTCAGTTTTAGGTTATAGTTTGTTTCGACGAAAAATATTTTTTGTGTTTGGTTGCGACATTAAAAATAATAGTACTAGTGAATGTGGTAGTGTTAGAACTAGTAGCAGCGATAAAAATAACGGCGGCGATGGACCCATGGGACCCCGGACCACCAAAACTCCAAGTCTCGAACCCCCGAACCTCTGGACCACCAGACCCTCGGCACAACCAGACCCCAAGGACCTTGGGATGCCAAGCCACCAAGATCCTAGAACCCCGAATTCTAAGACCCTTTGGATCCCAAGACTCCATAACCATGGGAACTTGGGATAGCAGACTATCGAGACCTCGAGCCTCTGAAACCTCGGGCCCACGACCCCCAAAACCTCATAAACTCGGGACCCCAGATTTGGCTACCCCCGAACTCTCGGGATCTCTTGACCCGCTGACCCCCGACCACTAGACTCCCTGATGATAAGGGTAAAAAATATTTTTCATCATAAAAAAATAAAAAATATTTTTCACTAAAATCATATTATTTTTTATTGACTTAGAAAATATTTTTTGTTGACTTATAATTTCCGTTCTACCAAACAACAAAGAATGCAGAAAATATTTTCTAAAAAATATTTTTCGTCAAATTAAACGGAGGCTTAATGGGTAAAAATTTTTAATCCATCGACGACTCGCTCATTCCTAAAACCAAAAATTTTTTAAAGCAATTTTAAGAGAATTTGACAGCTTGAATAATTAAAAAAATAAATAAGTCAAAGAACCCACTAAATTTAATAATTTTTAGCAAGTATATTTTAACATAATACATTTTCAATTTCCACCAAGTATAATAGTTTCTGACAACTTCTTACTCTTTAAGAAGTGTAAGAGATTTTCAATTTAACAAGCATAGCGAATAATACATTGATTCATGTATTCAACTAAAATAGTATTAATAACAATAGAAGTGCTTGAGTGATCAATGTTCAAAATAAAAAAAAAATGACATCAACATCAAATTCCTAACAAGAATTTCGGCAAATTAGTTTAAGCCATCAATAGCAACTTTCAGCAATGGTTCATAGCAACTTTCAGCAATGGTTCATAACCAAATCGTCATTGTCAATCACTAATAAAGAATCAACCAAAGGAAAAAAAAAAAAAGGAAAGAGACGAGCAGTGAGTAGAGAATAAGATTGTTAGTATACCTTAAGTGTATATATATAATAGGTTTTGATTTTTTTGTACGTAGAACAAGAAAATTTATATATATATTAGGCGAGTTGGCTTATGTTATAAGCGGAATGAAAAGTTATAAACTGCAATTTAAGTGTAAAAATTTTTACAGCTCATTTGGGAAACAAGGAAAGAAAAGATTACATTAGTAATAAAATAAAGAGTAAATTACACTGACCTCCTTTCGGGTTCGTGACAAAAATAGAAATCTTTCCTCTAATTTTTGCATCAAATTAGTTCAACCGTTAAATTTTCGTTCAGCTGCGCCTTGGCTGCCGTATTTGAAAATAAATTTTTATGATCCAATCCGTTCATTATGTAAAACTCTTCGAGTTTGTTTAGCATGTAAAAGTTCAAAGTCATCCGATATCTGTAACTAAGTGATTGAATAAGATCTCATAATATTGTTTTATAAATAAATAAATAAAAATTATAATTTAAAAAAATATTGTTAAACAAATATTACTCAATTACTTAACTACATATATCAGATGAAATTGAAATTTTATATTTTAAACAAATTCGACGAGTTCTACGTAATGAACAGATTTGATCATAAAAATTTGTTCGAAAACGCGTCAAATAAAGCGCAGCAGAGCGAAAATTTAACGGTTAGACTAAATTGATGTAAAAATTAAACCTGATGGGAGGTTAGTGACATTTCAGAAACTACATGGGAGGTTTCTGTTTTTGTCAAAAATTAGAAGGGTGGTCAGTGTAATTTACCCTAAAATAAAAGAAAGGAAGAAAAATTATTGTTTTTTTTTTTTTTTATCTTGTTTGGATAAATAGGAGAGAAAAGATTATTATTTCTCTTATATAATTTTTGATTAATCTCAGTAAAAGAAAAAAAATAAAACGTTATACGTAATATTACTAAATTAATCCTATTTTAAAATAAGAGTACTTAATGTATTAGTTTTTGGAGGGTAAATTAATATTGGCATTATAAAATAAAAGAATTTAAATAGTTTTTTTTTTCTCTCCAAATCTCTCCGCTTTTGAAAAAATTCAAAAATATGATTTTAAGTAATAATCAAATCTCTCCATTTCTTTTCATTTCACTCATTTTTAGTTATTCAAGCAAGTGATTTACTGATAATACAATTACATTTTTTCTTTACTTTCCAAATCACCCAATCCAAACGAGCTTTGTCATTTGTAGTAACTGAGTGATACTGTTACATTGATGAAATAATCGCACGATCGTAAATAGATGCAATATGAATGGATATTTATGTTATTTCAGAAATTATAATTACTGGTTACGCTAAACTGCTGAAAAGCACCTTAAATGAATAAATTAGAAATGATAATTGGGTGGGGTAGGGATGTGGTGTTCTGTCTCTATCCCCGCTTTTATCGGGGCGGTGATGGGAAGAAAAAATTAGGGAATAAGCAGGAACATGGCAAGAATGAGTGTGTATCGAGATAATTTATCAATGTTAAAAAATGATATTAATGAGAACGATAACATGGCCGGCCCTTATTTGGAGGGAATAAAGCAACTGTTTTGATTTCTCAATTTTTGCTAAAATATAGGACTCCTAAATTTATAATACTTTTTATTATACTTAGTATAATATTAAAAAATTAAAATTTAATTAAAAATAAAGAGTTCAGTTTATAAAAAACTCAAATATAAACTCAAAACAATATATATTAAATTAAAAAAGTCCACTTTCAAAAAAAATAAAAAATCCAAACACAACTTTATCAAAATTTGTCCTAAATTGACTAAAACTCATCTGGCTCTGTGTCTCTGAAACGCAGCCTCTTCCGAACCGAAGCAAACAGCTAAACAGGCACTCTTGAACTCTTCATCTTCCATTCTTGATTCTTCTTTCGGAACACACAGTTGACGGGCCATGGAGACGAGCGAGTGTGACGAGCGACGATGGTGACACGCCGGCACAGGCACACAGCCGAAGGGAAGGCGACCGGGCGACAAGCTTGACGACGGCGGTGTTCTCCTGACTGCTCTGCTGTTTTCGGCTCTTCTAGAATCTCAGATCCAGTTCTCGGCTAAGTCAGTGAGTCGGCTCTCCAAAGGTAGTTTATTATCATTTATGATTTATCAGTTCTCATTTTTTTAATTTTAT
>JAULJZ010111080.1:0-11539 GCA_032270985.1 Heliamphora pulchella
TTCACTTTTATCGTGAAATACTATATTACTTTGCTTTCTCCACAAATAAACAAAGCCTTAGGATTTTGACGAAAATAGAAAAAGAAAATAAAAAAATAATCATTTTATTTACTTGCGTGTGTCAGTCCCCTTGGGGCTTTCTATTTGGTTGGATCTAAAGGACAATGAATTGGAATTTTCTATTGGTTCAGGTTATTTTGGGGCAAGCGGATAATAAAGCAAAATAGAAATAAAAAAATTGAATAAATTGCAAAAAAATATGAATCCCTCCACAATAACATTTTTTCGCGAAAAACATTTTTTCACATATTAAAATTTTTAATAAATTTCTTGCAAATTCAACAGATAATAACTGAAATTAATTCCCATATTTTTTTTCTTTTCTTTTGTTTCACTTTACGTTTCTCATAAATTAATTTTTTTGTATGACTTTTTTAATAACTGAAATGGGATTATATGGGGATAGGAAAAGAAACTAAACAAACTCTTGAATCAAGCTCATTTGACGACAAGCGCTTCAAAAGACCCAAAAAAAAAAAAAAAAATTGGGTATCTTTTGATTACATGGAGTACTGTCGGTGATTGATTCTATTTCTTGGACTAACACCGTAGATTGGGGAGACACTCGGATGCATTTCTTCATTTCAGATATTTTAGGCCATCGTAACAATACTATTCATAATTTTCTTTTTGAAAAATTAGTAAATAGTCTAATTTATAAGTTGTTTATTATTTTTCATTCAGTATAAAATTTTTTAACGAGTAAAATTCATTCTCATAAAAATTTTAACGCGTAAGGTCATTTTAAAATAAAAATACTCTAAAATAGATAAATTTTTCTGTACTTTTTCAAAATATGTATAAATAATATAGATAAATTTATCTTTTTTTTTTATTAAAAGTACGTGTAAAGAATACAAATAAATTTATTTATTTGCATAAATATATTGATATGTAAACAGATAAATTTATCTGTTTACATATTAAACAGATGAATATCAAACAGATAATTTATTTGTTTGTAGGGTATTTTTGGAAGATAAATTTATCTGTTTGCAGGGTATTTTTGAAAAAATTACGCAATTAAACCTTGTGCGTTAAAATTTTTATTAATAAACTTATGCGTTAAAATTTTTTTTTTTTTAATCTTTGACTAAAATCCCTTTTTTCTTTTTCCATGGATGTTATGACTTCATTTGAGATATGCATGCTTTCATCTTTCTTTTTGTAATTTTCGTAACAGAAATCCTGCTAGGATGTTTAATATAAGTTCCAAATCTTCATTTTTTCCGTATTATATGATTACATACACACTATTCACATTTGAATTCTTTTTGGGCCATTTGCACATAGTGGCCGCTCCCTTTGGAAGCTACAGCTAGGAGTTTAAATTTTTTGATAGGTCATGTTGGCATGACTCAAACTTTATACGAAATTAGAAAGTTAAAGTTGCCTATTTCTTGACATAAAGTAAAAATTAATATGACCCAATAATATGTTTCGTTTAGTATTAAACTTGTATAATCCAAAAATTAATGACTCATTTAACCCGTTTAGTTTTTGTGCCAATCCAAAATACGTAATAGACCTGAAACCTGTTAAAAATATGTATAGAATTCATATATATATATACACACACACAACACATTATATATATTATACTACTATAGTGCTATTACTATTACATTATACATCTAAAAAAGAATTTTAATAAGAAAAAAAATGTTAGCCTATTTTGTCGGTCCCGTTGGCCTTAATTTAGCTAGGATTAAGATTTAACATTTTACATACCTCTGGTCTACACTACCATTTAAGAGACTAAGATTCTACTTTCAAGTATTAACATCCTTCATTCCTATTATACTTCTACGACGGTTAACATTCGTATACTTTAACGATGGTGGTAGTGCAATCCTTGTTTGCATTCCTTCCACAACGTTAAGGATGCGATCTAGCAAAAAGGCAACCCCATCTTCTTTCGTGATTTTATAGTTGAAACATGTATTGGAATTAAAAGTGTGAATTAAAGAGATTGTTAAATATGTTATTAAATAGGTTAAAAGTTAATAGGTATTATATAGATTACTAAATAAATTGAAGACTAACATGTTATAAATGGGCTATAAGTTGGTTCAAATCTTGACATATTTAACATGTTTCTTCAATTTGTGTTTAGTGTGTCATAAATAGAGTGACCAATTTATGAACAAGTAGTGTTAATGTTAAGATAAGTAATACGTTTAGTTAAATAGATCGAATTAGTATTGAGAGATTTCTAGTTCGAATATGATATGACACGATACGACACGACACGATACCCACCCTTACGTATGACCGCTACCTACATCTTTTAAATGTAACGGCCGCAACATCTAGTTGGCACAACTGTGAGGTCTGCATTGTTTTGTGTGGCGGCTGTACATCTAGTTGCTATAGTTGCACCGCTTTCTTAAATTTAGTTATATAAATCAATGAATATCATTTTTTTTTATTTCTCAACTAATCAAAGCATGCTTAGCTAAAATAACCTTCACCGTATAACCCCTTAGGTATATTTTGCTAGATCGAACAGAATTTTTATTTTTTTCGTATGCTTTTGAATGATCTCTATCTAATCTTTATTTTTGTATTTATTAGTTTTGAAAATTTTTAAATAAGAACCAAAAGTCATTAGTAGAGCCAACCTAATAATTGGGCGACAAAGAGTGCCTAACAGCTTTCATTTCTCGCACTTTAGTCTCCTGACCCATTTTCATTGGAAACTTTTTCTCAAAAATCAAGGACAACATTTTTTTTCTCGTGTGCGGGTATCTTAATATTTAGTTTTTATGACTTCCAAAAGAAAAGAACCTTCTTCAAAATGAATATCTAAGCATGTCCCTCATTCGATGCCACCATATTATTCTTAATAATAAAAATAATTTATTTATTATTTAAAATTTCTATGATTAAATTATGTTTAAAGTTTCTTTATGTACAAATAATTGCTAGTTAGAGTTATTCGATGACACTGCACTATTATAAAACACTTGTATAGCATCTTATTTTGATGTATTTGCTATTACAATAATTATATCTAATCATAAATGTTCATAGAAGTTGAGAACCTTCTTGTGAGAAAAAAAGAAGTGGGCCAACCTCTGAAATAATAATCACTTTAATATGATAGAGTCGGATCATTTGTTTCAAAATATTCATGTTCTTCTGTCCTAATGTACTGGTGTAGTTCTAAAATAATCATGTTCTTTTGTCTTAATGTACTGTAAGTCATTGGATATATCTTTGAAAGCTTCGAGAGATAATAGTCCCGTTTGGTTTGCATTTCCGAAAATAGTTTTTGGAAAATTATGAATACAAAATTTTCAACACTTCGTTTGGTAGCAATTTTCGAAAAAAAATTTCAAAAAAAGAGAAAAAACTGAGTTTAAAATTGGGTCTTTTTTGAAAACATGAAAAACATATTTTCATTTTTTTCGTTTGGATTTTTGCTTACAAAATCAATGCAGAGAGCATCGATGTACTCCTCATCATCGTCGTCGCGAAGCAACACAGTCGTTCATCGTTGTCGGTGGGTCTCTCGACGGCGTCGTTGATCTCTCGGCATCGTCGTCAATCTCTCGACGTCGTTGATCTCGCATCGCCGCCGTCGAGCCACGGCAGAGAGTATCGCGACCTCTAAGTCGCCGTCGTCGAAACCCTAGGGAGCATCGCAACCTCTCAATCGTCATCGCTGTTGTCGTCTGCGTGTCTCGGTCGTCGTCAAGGCACGCTACAGCGCCGCTGCCTCAGTCGCCGCCGTTGTCTGCACGTCTCAACCGTCGTCGAGCGTCGCGACCTCTCAGTCGCCATTCATGAAACCCTAGAGAGCATCTGCGTGTGAAACGAGCAGCTATCGTCCTCTGTTTTTGCAAACACAATCGCCGGCGGCGTGCCTTGGTCGTCGGTGGCGTCGCCGACGGCGTGCCTTCCGGAGGCGTGCCTTGGTCGTTGGTGGCGTCGCCGACGGCGTGCCTTCCTCTTCCGGTTGCTAGATTTGGGCAAGTTAGGGTTACGAATAAATTTTCTAAAAATAATATACCAAATGCAATTTTTCTTTTCAAAAATTTAGAAAACTATTTTTAAAATTTATTTTTATAAAACAGTTTTCAAATAACAATTTTAGAAAATGCAACCAAACGAACCTTTGGTCTCGTTTGGTTTGCATTTCCGAAAACAATTTTTGGAGAATTATGAATACAAAATTCTCAACACTTCGTTCGATAGAAATTTTTGAAAAGAAATTTTTTTAAAAAAAGAAAAAACTGAGTTAAAAATTGGGTCTTTTTTGAAAACATGAAAAACATGTCATTTTTTTTGTTCGGTTTTTTGCTTACAAAATCAATACAGAGAGCATCGATGTACTCCTCATCATTGTCGTCGCGAAGCAACACAGTCGTTCATCGTTGTCGGTGGGTCTCTCGGCGTCGTCGTCGATCTCTCGGCGTCTTCAAGCTCGCATCGCCGCCGTCGAGTCACGGCAAAGAGCATCGCGACCTCTCAGTCGCCGTCATCGAAACCCTAGGGAGCATCGCAACCTGTCAATCGTCATCGCTGTTGTCGTCTGCGTGTCTCAGTCATCGTCGAGGCATGCTATAGCACCGCCGCCGCCGTCAGCACGTCTCAGCCATCGTCGAGTGTCACGACCTCTCAGGTGCCGTTCGTGAAACCCTACAGAGCTTCTGCGTGTGAAACAGGCAGCCATCGTCATCTGTTTTTGCAAACACAATCGCCGGTGGCATGCCTTAGTTGTCAGTGGCATCGCCGGTGGCGTGCCTTCTTCTTCTAGTTGCTAGATTTGGGCAAGTTAGAGTTACGAATAATTTTTTAAAAAATAATGTACCAAATGTAATTTTTCTTTTCAAAAATTTAGAAAACTGTTTTTAAAATTTATTTTTACAAAACAGTTTTTAAATAACAATTTTAAAAAACGCAACCAAACGGGCCTGATTTTTGAAGACATGATTTATGATTTACGATTTACAATACATTGAAACAGAAACATGATTTTTTGGGACAGATTCTCAATTCCTATAATTGATGGAACTCCACCAACACATTCCTAAAAAGCAAGTTGTGTTAATCAAAATAACAGCAATATCTTACAGGACCTTACAAGAATGCTAAATTTGCCTTTAAAATCACTAATTAACATTCAAAATCAGAAAATTATTAAGTACTCTTGAAATGCCATGTTGCATTACTTACATGGTATTTTTGATAAATAAAAATATAAAATACACATTAAGTGAGTCACTTTTATATTCTATTTACCTAACAAAAAGGAGTCACCATTGTCTCACGTAAAATATTTTTTGCTATATAATTAAATGAAAGTATTATGTAATCAATATCACATGATAGTTGGATACTACCGAATAGAGAAATTGACAGGCTATGACACTTGTGGTTTGAAAAGTCATTTTTTAAGATACGATCAAAAGTAGTTTACAATTAATTAATTTCTAACAAAAAAGAATGGAATGAGAAAATTTAATAAAGAAAAAATTTAACCCTGGTTGAGTGGTTAAAAGTTAAATTGTTATCAAGAACAAAACAAATACTAAACTATTTCAATTCTAAAAATTTAACCCTAGTTGAGTAGTTAAAAGTTAAATATCCAGTGTCAAGCATAAAACAAAGAGAAACTTTAGGAGAGTCCAAATATCAATTGATATTTAAGGATTAATTCCATGTTAAAATTTTTATTAATTCTAGTTTCATACAAACGATATGTTACTAAAGTACCCTTATTAGATAATAGTTTCAATCCTGAAATATGACAAATGGATAAAAATCTTATAATGATTGGATAACATTTAGAAGTTATTGCAAATTACATCTTCAATATTTAATTACCAAACATAAATAATTTACAATTATGCTAGTCAACTGGATTACCAAAAGCTAATACTTATCTGCAGGAAATAAAAAGGAAATAGTCAACAATTATAACATCAATATTTTGTGGGTTTTAATGCTGTTTATAACTTGAAATAGTTTTTTTTTCTAAATTTGTTTATGTGTTTTATAGAGGGAAGGCAACTTTGTTTTTACAATAATAAATTTAATAATTTTTTTTCATTGTTGGTTCCATTTATTTCGAATATAAATATTTGTTTTAGTACTGAGAGAAATGATATTTCTATCAGTACTGATACAATCTCATTCTAAGTAGATATATATTCATCAGTACTGAAAAATTTATGCTGATATAATTATCAATACTGATACAACCTCATTCTAAACTGATTCTTGATTGGTAAAATACCAAATTACTCAATGTTCAGTAGATGAATAAAAATCCCGCAATGATTGGGTAACATTTAGAAATTACTGTAGATTACATTGTCCATATTCAGTTACCAAATATAATCAATCTACAATTATGCTAATTAACTGAATTATGAAAAATTGTTTCTTATCTGTAAGGAATAAAAGAAAATAGTCTTGTCTTTTAATTAAGAGCAAATCAATTATAATATCTAATTTTTTTATACAATGAGACTAAAACTAATAAAATTAATCTAGCATGACTAATTCTCACATAAAATTTTAAAAAAGGACTAATCCTAAAATATTCCTAAAACAAATACTCAAATCCCTCATTTCTTTGTTTTGGTGCTAGTTTCTCATCAACACACAACTTTCTCTTTATTTATTTGTTATGATGCTTAGTGTAGCATGTATGCAGTTTCTGGTATTGCGGTTTGCTCACCAGAAGCCTTTCATGCTATCCTTATCCTTCTGGCTATTGCTGCAATAAATAAACCTTATTTTGCTGATAAAAAAAAAAAGAACTACAGATAAAGAAATAGCAATCTATAGATAGAGATACTTAATTTAATAATATATATATATATACACACATACATATAAACTTCAAGAAGTTGGTATGGAGGTCAAGACTTAAGATTTAAGGACCAATTTGCTCATTTTAAATTCTCTAAGTTCTAAATTTCTCAGATACTATTAATTAACTCTTTAGAGTTCTTTCACACAAGACTTAATTTGTCTTGACTTGGGTCCACACTAGTGAATCACATGCACCGAGGTGCGTGGAATAACCTCATCGTCCTCCCAAAGACACTGAGAGTAGAGATCGTATTTTAATATTAAGAGATTATCTTTATGTACCTGCCATTAGAAGGAACTTAATTTTTATTTTTAGATTGGTTAAATATGGATATTCGATTTATTTTAATAACTCTTTGGTTATTAAGGATAATGAATGGGTTTAAGTTAGCCTGAATACGTTAAGATATTATACATGAGTGTGCGCGCACGCAAATATTTCAATAGATCCAAATGATCTGGAGCACCTATTTATTTGATCCATAACTAACTTATTTAATTGTGAGTTTTCTTTTATTTTTTTATTGGCTAGAGGGTATAATGTTAAATAAATTGCGAGATCATAAACACATCATTCTCAAGTGTTTGTTTCTCTCTCTCTCTCTTTTTTTAATGGACCCAAATGATCGAGAGCATCTATTCATTAGGATTTAAGAAAATATTAACGTCACAGCCTCAATTTATTCGTATCATAGTAAAACAAAACATATAAAGGGGAGTTTGGCAAAACTACTGCTAACAGTTTTTAATTTTCTGCTACTAATTTTAATTATAAGTTATAAGTTTTTTCAAATACACACAATTCTGTTACAACTTATAATTATTATTTTTTATTTTAGCTACAAGTTTTACCAAATACTCACAACTTCTATTATAAGTTATAATCTATAAACTACTGATTTCAGCAATGTCAAACACCACCAAAATAAAAAACAAAAATACTATACAAAAATAAATGGCCTAACGTTAACAATTGTACGTGTCATCCACAACACCATCGATCTGATCACAATCAACTATTCTAATTCTGATTTTTCTTTTATTTTTATTTTTGGTTGGCTAAAGAAGTTTAAATGTTAATTGAATGGCCAGATCATTGACACCTTCTTTCTTAAAAGGAACCATTGATTTGATCACAACCAACTATTTTACCTCTGAATTTTCTTTTATTCATTTTTTGTTTGGATAGGGAGGTTTAAATGTTAAAAACCAATGGCCAGATCATTGACACCTTCTTTCCTAAAGGGGAAAGAATGATTTTGAGGGGTCATGTAAAAAAAGGTTTGTTAGTTAATGATGTACTATACATGCGAAATTCATACAAGCACACATACAACATATACATATAAATTTTAGGATTTTAATAAATCTTATGCAGATTTGTGAGAGATGAAAACAAAAAAAAATGAAAAACAAAAAAAATACAAAATTTACGTAATTCATCCAATAAAAAGATTTGTTTATGATTGCCGCAGATAAGTTATACTATGGCAAAAAATAATGAGAGATTGCATCAAAATTGTCACTCCAAACTCACCGTTGAATTCGATTTGCGAAAACGTGGCTCGAATGGTAAATACATGAGAGATTCGTTCATCACTACTGTAGAATTATACTATGACAAAAATAATAAGAGATTGCATCGGAAATACCACTCGTCAACTCACTGAAGTTGAGTTCACGAACGCATGACACGATCTACAGTATTTATCAAACTCTACACAACTTACCAAAAATTCACACATCTGGCCAATGAGATGAAAGACTAAGGGAAAACCTTGCAAAATTCAAGTACTAAATAAGCAAACAATAAAGGTCTGATGATTATTTTATTTTATTAAATTTTATTTACTAAGTGATTTGTCAATAATGCATAGAAAATTAATTAGTACTCATGGCCCCAAAAAAAGTTAGATATATACTAAGTGCGTCACTTTTTGTTTTTCACCTACTTATCAAATTAAGTTGGACCATTATTCCACGTTTCCACCCATAATTCAGTAATTAATTGAATCGAAATATCATATAAACATTGTGGCATCATACTTGAAGCTATGAATTACTCACATTGCATTTGAAACATACTTGAGTTGTGGGTCCACCAATAAATTAATATATTAATAATGATATAAATAAAATTTAATAAAATAAAATAGCTATTGTAGCATTGCTGATAAGGAGACTAATTTGGCCTTGGGTGTCCAATATATATCACCCCCAGTGGGTGATCTTTCATAGATCATCATCCTGCAATTGATGGGCTCACAACTCAAACTGAGAATCCAGTACTAGATTGTGGAATGCTTTGTCTATTTGGGCATTTCATTTCCCTCTATGTATACAACTCTCTATATCTAAACCCTCTCTCAATTCAACTATTTTGTGCTAGCTTCTTCCTAGGTTTTCCAAATCTTAACAGTAAGTCTCTCTCTCTCTCTCTCTCTCTCTCTCTCTATATATATATATATATATATACACACACCCCTATATATCAATAGTGATAGATGCAGAATTTTAATTTAAAAAGAAAGAATGGTTCTTAAAAACCTCTAGGGGCGAATACTTTTGGATTTCAAAAAAAAATTGAAAACAAAACTATTATTATAGTTTTTTTCAAACCTTCGTTGGATCTGTCTATGTATATCATCTTTATATTCATCTCTAAAAAACATTGAGAAGAGTTGTGTGATCGATAGCGCTTTTAGTTTTCTCTCTTCTGTAATTCTGTGACAATGTACATGTTGAGGAGCTCTCTTCTCTCACTCTCTCTCTCTCTCTAGATCTCTCTCTTTCTCTTATGCAATAGCTGGTTCCTACAACTATTACACTGGCACATGAATTGGATTGAGCTAAGTTTGAATTGGATTGAGCTAAGTTTTAGTCATTTGGCTTATTTTCATCTATTTTGAACTCTTTTTCTTTATTTTTTAATCAGATTATTTTATTTTTGCCTTTGACTCTGAAAGGAATAGGAAAAATAATTTTTTAAAACTAAAATATAAAGAAAAGTACAGGAAAAAATAAGCACACAACAAATACACTTATTTGTTTATTTTGATTTATTTTTGTTTTTTTTTCCTGAGTTTTTTTTATCTTTTGGTTAAAATTTTTTACTTTTTCCGTCATTCTCAAAAAGATAATTTCATTAAAAAATTTATTTTTATTTATTTATTCATTTTTGCATGTGGTTTAAAAACGTTGTTTTCCATTCAATTCAGACTACTGCTGATCATCTTCACTTCCCAGCAAAGAAAATGGAGGTTCCTGAGTTTTTGAAGCTTCGCAACAGATTATCATGGGGAAACCCTAGTGAGGAGGTGGACCTTACTCTAAGATTAGGGCAACCCAATCACCATAGAGCAAACCAAGAAGCTTCTGATGATCAGGGCCTTACAGTACCCCACAACTTCTCCAACATGAATGTACATAGATACTACAACCAGGTATTTCTGTCTAGATGCCATTACTAGCTAGGTCAGTGCATATTCTAAGGCCATGTTTGGGCTCTCTAAATGGTTAAAATCTTTTTTGTTTAGGTCCAATTTGGTAATATTTACAGTTTTTTTTTAATTTTTATAAAAAAATTAAAATAAAAAATAAAAATATATTTGACATATAAATATTTGAAAAGTGATGGGTGAATGTCGTGGATGAATGTAATGGTTGAGGGTGATGGTTGGGGGTGGTGATCGAAGTGTTAACCGATAATGATAGCAAGATATAGCGATGGCGGTCGAATGTGGTGATCAGACGTGGTGGCCGAATGTGTTAGCTGTGGATGATAGAAAGAGATAACGATGGTGGTTGGAGGTGTTGGTTAGAGGCCGTGATTAGAATTGGTGGTTGGAGGTAGTGGAAGAAGAAAGATAAAATAAAAATTTATTTACAAAACAAGTAAAAACACATCTTTTTTGTTTATAAAAATTTAGTAAATTCTGAAAACTATTTATATTTTTTAAAAAACAAAAATAGTTATCCAACATGTGCTTGTTTACAGTTAACAAAAACTTTTAAAACAAAATCAAAAAATAAGAAACATAAGCGTTGCCAAACGGGACCTTAAAATCTAACTTTAAGCTAGCTATACGATGGTTCTGTTTGGGTTAAATTTTAGAAATTTTAATTTTTTTTTGTCTTTTTTAAACTTTTTAACTAAATTTTTTTACTTTTTCGAATCATTTCAATGAGATGAACTAAAAAAAATTTAAAAAATGTTCAAAAGATGAAAAAAATCACTTAAAATGAAAATAAGTAATATCAAATTTAACTTATTAGTTTATTTTGGCTTATTTTAGTTTTTTTAAAATTTTTTTTATATTTGATAAAAATAGGGGTGCACATGAATCGGTTTGGTTCGGTTCCGTACTAAATTTAGAACCAAACTAATTTTTATCTCTTCTAATTTTTTAGACCCAGACCCAGAATCAATCCAATCATATTGTAGAACTAAACCAAACTAAACTAATAAAAATCGGATTAGTTCGGTTTGAAACCACGGTTCTATGAATTTAAAAAATTATTTTGCACGCATGAAAAAAATCACTATGTATAAATTTTAAAAATTTGAAATAAATAATAAATAAAAACTAAGACTCATACATTATAATAAAAACATGAAATAAAAGTTTAAATAATTATTTTACAATCT
>JAULJZ010111091.1:0-11538 GCA_032270985.1 Heliamphora pulchella
CCCGGGAACCTACCCCGCATGCATATCTAAGCCCGATCATGCATCAAAAGCAATAAAAATATGCTCAAACGAAAACACATTACGTGCGTCCGAAAACGCCGAAAAAAGAAAACGGGTCAGGGTCTCACGAACCGCCAACTCTAGGTGCGCATATATTCCTTTAAGGCACGCGAGTGTGGCTCATTCTTCACATCTCACTCTCTCTCTAGCCTCCCTTGCTCTCCCAAGCTCTCTCAAACTTCCCTTAGCTTCCTTACTTCTTTTAGTTTTCGAGCTTTCCCCTTTTCTTTTCTTGTTATGGTGGGGCAAGGACATCTCGAGGACATTATGGGAGCTATCCGAGACTCGTCCCCGAGCGAGAGCTCCGTCATGGGGACTCTCGGGGGCACGACCTCAAGTTTTCCCGCCGGCGGCGTCACCACCACGCAGCCCTCTGCTACGATGGATGCCCTTGTGTTCGAGGCGGAGCGTGCATCCCGCCATGTTGTTGAGGAGGTGACACGCGCAGTTGCCAAGGCACAGGCAACTGCAGACACTGCTGCTGAGACCGAGATGGCTAACTTCGCCCATCCCAATGCTAGAGGGCCATCCAACACCCTTCGACCCACACACCTACGCTCCGGTTCCCCACCACTTGCTTCCGGGTGGGATGCGGCATAACGAGCCGCCTACAGATTCCATCGCTGCTGATGTTCTTCTCTGGGAGCCGGACCAGCACATGTCTCGTTAGCGCCCATCGGTAAGTTTCCAAACTTACTTGTTCAATTGTCAAATCATGTTTTTATGATATATCAAACGTAAACGCATGCCTAGGATCTCCCATATGATATGATGACGTGATTTGATATGATGAATGATGATGAATGATGATATTGATGATGATTGCTGTGAGACTTGTACTGAGAATCTTAACTTAAGTACTGGTGCAATGGAGATTAAAACAGTAGGAACACTAGGTTTTGAACAAACAATAAAAGATGCGGTTATTTTAATAAAAATCACAAAATAAAGGACTTGAATTTTTTTATTTTTTAAGAAAAACATAAAAAATTAAAGGATTGATTTTTTCATTTTTATTTTTGGAACTAAACATAAAAAATCTAAGGGGAATTTTTTTTTTAGTATGAAAACTAAAGGGAGAAAATTTTCAAAAATTATAAAAATTTAGGAAAAATTTGTTGTAAATCCTAAGATCTAGGGCGAATTTTCAAAAACCACAAACTCTTAGAAATTTAAGGGGCTTTTTTCAAAATTCTAGGAAATTAGGAAAATTTTTAGAAAATCCTAAAAATTAGGAAAAACATTTTCAAAGATTTTAGAAAATTAGGAAAAAAATTTCAAAAAATCCTAGAAAATTAAGAAAAATTTTAGAAAATCTTAGAGAATTAAGAAAAAATTTTAGAAAATTAAGAAAATTTTTATATATTCTTGGAAAATTTTGGAAAAATTTGAGAAAATTAGAAAAAATTTTTTTAGAAAATTAGGAACAATTTTAGAACATTGGGGCAAAGCTTTCAAAAATTTTAGAAAATTAAGAACATTTTTAGAAAATCTTGGAAAATTTTTAAAAAAATCTTAGAAAATTAGGAAAAATTTTGGAAAATTAGAGAAAATTTTAGAGAATTGGGGCAAAGCTTTCAAGAATTTTAGAAAATTAGGAAAAATTTTCAAAATTTTTAAAAAATTTTGAAAATCAAGAAAAATTAGGGCAAAAAGGGCAAAACACAGATTTTTTTTTAATTTTTGATTTTAAGGAAGAATGATTTACACAAAATGGTAGAGTTTTGCTTGGCGCACCAGGGCTTAGGGTTCTTAGTTTTCTACTAGAACATGCAGAAACCAAAGGATCGTCACTCACACACGAGCCTAGGGTTAGAGAGATTTGTCTGGCACACCAGAGCTTAGGGTTCCTAGTCTTCTACTAGAACGTGCGAAGTTTGCTTGGCAAACCAGGGCTTAGGGTTCCTAGTCTTCTACTATGACGTACAAGATTTGCTTGGCGTACCAGGACTTAGGGGGGCTAGTCTTCTTGGGTTTGAGAGATTTGCTTGGCTCACCAAGTCTTAGGGTGCCTAGTCTTCTTGGGGTTCCTAGTCTTCTACTAGGACGCGCTGGATTTGCCTGGCAGACCAGGGCTTAGGATTCCTAGTCTTCTACTAGGACATGTAAGATTTACCTGGCTCACCAGGGCTTAGGGTGCCTAAACTTCTAGGATTTGGGGTTCCTAATCTTCTACTAAGACGTGCTAGGTTTGCCTGGCAGACCAGGGCTTAAGGTTCCTAATCTTCTACTAGGACATGCAAGATTTGCCTAGTGCACCAGGGCTTAGGGTGCCTAGTCTTCTAAGGCTTGAGAGATTTGCTTAGCTCATCAGGGCTTAGGGTGCCTAGTCTTCTAGGGCTTGAGGTTCCTAGTCGTCTACTAGGACGTGCTGGGTTTGTCTGGCGGACCTAGGTCATATCCAACTGAATGGTTCATTGCGAAGCGATTAATTTGGGATTAAGTAATGGTTAACACTTAACTCTATATAATAGTATGCTCTCCAACTAAGTCACTGTTATTATATACTAGATCGAAATTATGTCAGTTATTTAATTTTTACTTGGCATAGTAATTTGCCTAGATAGTAAAATTAAAAAGAATTAGCATGTCTGGTCTTATGATGGGTAATAGACGTCCACCCAACGTGGCATGCTATTCACAAGTTACTAGGCTGCTGGTGAATTAATTTTAAAGTGGTAGAGGGAGCCAAATTAAAATAAATTCAAAATTTTGCTCATCATAATTAACGATTTTTTTAAATATGTGAATATCAGGATTAAAATGGATTTCAACACACTCACTTCAATACTCAAAGAAAATAAACTTACGGGACCAAATTTTGTTGACTGAAAATGTAACTGGAATATAGCTTTAACTATAAATGGTATTCCTTCAGTACCAGAAAATGTGTCTGTTTCAAAAAAAGGTTCTTTTTCAGGGCCGAAAGAAATAAAGAAGAAAAATATTCAGAAATAGGGAGACATAGTTTCCAAGGTAGTTAGTGGGCCACGGATTGTGTAAAAAAGCTGAAAGGTAGATGTTTTCACTGCTACCAGACCCGACACTGAAAAAAGTTATGTTCAGTATTTCTCAGAAGGCAGAACAAACAGAGTAATTTCTGTTCACTAGTTGTGGAAACATGTTTAGCAGTGTTATCTACCGGTACCTGGTGTGTAAATACGGGAGCCACTAATCATGTCTGCAATTCATTGCAAGGGTTCCAAAAAATCAAACAACTTAGTGATGGGGAGATTTGCCTATATATGAATAATAATACAAAAGTAACAGCAGTTGCAGTAAGAGATGTCACTCTCAGTTTTGGTAGAGATCAGATTTTAATAATGAGATATTGTCTTTATGTACCTGCCATTAGAAGGAACTTAGTTTCCGTTTCTGGATTGGCTAAAGACGGATATTTTGTTTATTTTAATAACTCTGTGATTATTAAGAATAATAAACGAGTTATCTGTTCTGGTACATTGGTGGATGATTTTTATATTATTACTCCAATCTCTCCTACACTGCAACTAACGAAAATAAATAACATATCTAATTTACCATATAAGAGAAAGTTTCATTCTTTAATGAATCAAACGTTTTTTTGGCACTTACGCTTTGGTCATATTAATCTAAAAAGGATAAACACGCTGGTAGCAAATGGACCTTTGAGTTCATTGAAAGTGGAGGCACTTTCAGTCTGTGAATCTTACTTAGAGGGTAAGATGACCAAGAGGCCATTTTCGGTCATAGGCTATAGAGCTAAAGAACCGCTGGAGCTAGTTCATTCTGATGCGTGTGGTCCTATAACAATTCGGGCTAGAGGTGACTTTGAGTAGTTCATTAGTTTTATTGATGACTATTCAAGATATGGATACATTTACCTGATGCACCGTAAGTCTGAATGCTTTGATAAATTCAAAGAATTCAAGGCGGAGGCGGAGAAGTGTCTGGGTAAAAGTATCAAATCACTATGTCCAACCGTGGTGGGGAATACCTCTTGGGAGAGTTTAAGGACTACTTGCCATCAAATGGGATTACATCCCAGTTGACTGCACCTGGCACTCCACAGTAAAATGGTGTAGCAGAAAGAAGGAATAGGACTCTTATGAAAATGGTAAGGTCAATGATGAGTTATTCAGATTTATCTAATTCATTTTGGGGACTCTCTTTACAGACAACTGCTTACATTTTGAACATGTTACCTTCTAAGTCAGTACCTTCTACTCCCATAAAATTGTGGACCGAGCGTAAGTCTAGTCTAAAACACATTCGAGTTTGGAGGTGTCCAGCACATGTACTGAAAGGGAACACGGGTAAGTTAGAACCGAAGACAGAAGTCTGTTTCTTTATGGGATATTCCAAGGGAATGAAGGGTGGTCTATTTTCTAATCCTAAGGATCAGAAGGTCATTGCTAGCACCAATGCCCGATTCTTATAAGAGGATCATATTATAGATCATAGGCTCAAAAGCAATATTTTTCTGGAAGATCTGAGATAAAATACCAGTAGAACGGAAGAAAAATTACAAGTTACTGATATTTCATTACCTCGTCGTAGTGGGAGGATTATCGGGGCAGGTGCAAATCAAGAACAGGATGCTAATGCACAGGGTTCAGATTTTGCACAGCTTGTTACTACTAGTATAAAGACACAGGTAGTGCCTCGTCGTAGTGGGAGGATTATCCATCAACTTGACTAGTATATGTTCTTGGGAGAGTCTTTTGACAGGATCTCAACAGAACTGGATACCGATCCCTGTAACTACAATGAAGCAGTACAAGATAAAAATGCAGATCTTTGGCAAAGGCCTATGAATTCAGAGATAAAATCTATGTATTCTAATCAGGTCTGAAAACTTGTAGAACCACCCGAAGGGATAAAACCCATTGGATGCAAGTGAATCTACAAAAAAAAGAGAGGAGAAAACGGGAATGTTGAAACCTTCAAAGCTAGGCTTGTTGCTAAATGGTTCACTCAGAAAGAAGGGATCGACAATGAGGAAACCTTTTCGCCAGTAGCCACTCTTAAGTCTATCCGGATTCTCTTATCCATTGTCGCACATTTTGATTAGGAAATCTGACAAATGAACGTCAAGATAGCTTTCCTTAACGTAAGTCTTGGCGAGTGTATCTATATGATACAACCAGACAGATTCATTACAAAAGGCTGGGAGCACATGTTGTGCAAGTTTAAGAGATCCATTTATGAATTTAAGCAGGCATCGAAGTATTGAAACACTCAGTTTGATCAAGCTATAAAGTCTTATGATTTTTATCAAAGTTCGGATGAGTCCTGTGTGTACAAGAAGCCTGACGGAAGCATGGTGATCTTTCTACTACTTTATGCAGACGATATCTTGCTCATCGGAAACGATATGGGGGCATTATCTACGGTTAAAGTATGGTTATCTGGGCAGTTCGATATGAAGGACTTGGGAGAAGCCAGTCACATCCTTGGGATCAAGCTTGTGCGAGATCAGAAACAAAGGATGTTGGGCTTATCACAAGTAAAGTACATCGATGATATCCTTATTCGTTTTAGCATGCAGGATTCCAAGAAAGGGTTTTTCCTTTTCAGGCATGGAATCACTCTGTCCAAGAATCAGTGTCCTAAGACACCTGATGAGATAGAGAGGATGAGGGTGGTTCCTTATGCTTCGACAGTAGGAAGCCTCATATATGCTATGCTTTGCACTAGACCCAACATCTACATTGTCGTTGGCATAGTTAGTAGATATCAGTCTAACCCAGGGTAGGAGTATTGGACTATGGTAAATAATATAATCAAGTACCTGAAAAGAACTAAGAATTATATGTTGGTTTACTAGGCAGACAGTCTAGTACCTTTTGGGTACACAGACTCAGATTTTCAGTCAGACATAGAGTTTACATCAGGAGACAATCTTGCAGATCATTTACAAAAAACTTATCGGCTAAGACTTTTGATAGTCATGTAGAGGGCATAGGAGTCAGATGTATGGCCGCATAGTTTTGAGTATAAGTGGGAGATTATTAGGATTGGTATACTAAAAATCATATTTTTACTATTTAATTTTATTTTTTTTAATAAAATTAATTTTTTATTTTATGAGAATTTTTATGAGCAATGTATGCGTATCATTTCTTTGATATGCATGGATATCCAATATTCTGTATAGTATTTAATCTGGTGTGTAGAGTACGATTTGCACACAAAAGATCAGATTTTAGATTTTTACAGAATATAAGTTTTATATTCACAGTTTAGATAGAAATAGACATACCATCGGTACGACTGTGGCACAGAGTTTTAGTAGACCTGTCTTGGTTACGGGGAACAGATAATAGTATCGTCTATTATTCTGACTCTCTGTGCTAGTACACTTTATGTGTATTGAACGGGACATTTGGGGTAATTAATTTTGTACTGACTATATAAATTAATTCACACCCCAAGGTTATTATGAATAATACTTATCATCTTAATCCCGAAATAATTATTTATTTGCGTATATTTAATATTCGTTGTTTTGATTCATTAGAGGGTGCGATCTTATATGAATTTATATTCCCGGCGAGTTGGATAGCGGTATTATTTATATGAAAAATATTAATTATTGACAGAATTCGCGTTTCGATGATCGAAATTGACGATACACCCTTAAGGATGCTTATAAGTTTTGATCGGGCCAAACCCTGCAGGTGGATTTGATTATCTGGCGGTCAAATAAGTTAAGTGGAAGAGCTTAAGGAATATCAAGATATCGATTAAATTAAATTATTAGTAATTAAATTTAATTGGCGGGTATCAGAAATCTTAACGTGAGGAGAAATAGTAAATATTTAATAATAGAAGCTCAATACAAGAATATCTTGAGATTATGGGTCAGAGTGCAATTATAGTTCTTTAGTGATGTGAACTGTAATTCAGTACTTTATGAAAATTGCAGAAACCGCTGGTAGGTGTTTGTATTTCACTGGAAGTCTAACTCATAATTACTTCACAGGTCCCTGCTATAGCCCAATATATACGCGGATAGGCTGAACCAGTTTGAGATTGATAGTTCATATATCATATATCAGAGATATCAGATTTTGTCTTTCAAGATGAAAAATATCAGGGTTCTGTCGGAACGAGTTCTCGGAAGTTCGTAACCCACACTACGTTCGAGGATTGCGTAAAGAAATATAATAGAAGATCTTACTGGAGTTTCAACTCGGAATCAAGTCGTAGTTGAAGATTAGATCAACAAAAGGTATTCTTCTAAATTAACTTTGGTTACACGGGTTTATTTTTTATTGTTCGACGTCAAAATTTTTATCTGGAGACCGTTTCGGCGTTTACCCGTCCAGTTAATTTTTTATCGAAAATCGTTTTACAAAAACAATGATCTTGATAATATTGCCTCCAACAAAGGGGGCGTGTGATTTGTCAGGAGTGACAAGAAGGACTCCTATTCTATAGCTATATTGATTAGATGTGCCATCAAAATATAGAGTCCACTTGTCATCCCTGACTTTCATCAGCTGTTCGTCTGGAAATTGAAACTCTGTGTCCTCACCTCCTTCAACTGGTTGGTCGGCCAGGAATTCTGACACTGCTCTACCCTTGATTGAATTTTGGGTGACATATCTGAGATCGAATTCTGATAATAACAGCAACCATTGAGCCAACCTTCCGGTCAGTGTCGACTTTTCAAACAGGTACTTCAATGGGTCCATTCGGGAGATGATATTCACCATGAAAGACAGCATGTAATGCCTCAGATTTCGAGAAGCCTAAACCAAAGCCCAGCATGTCTTTTCCAGTGGTGTGTATCGTATTTCTGACCCTGTCATCTTTTTGCTCAAGTTGTAGATTGCCTTTTCGACTCCAGTCTCTCTTTCTTGTGCCAGCATACATCCCATATCTGAGTCAGTCACTGACAAACAAAGGATCAGTGGCCTATTAGGTTTGGGAGGAGCTAGAACAGGTGAATTTTGAAGGTACTATCGTACGGCATCAAAGGCGTCTTAGCATTTTTGATCCCATTCGAACTCAACTCCTTTCTTTAGCAGACAGAAGAGCGGCTCACAGGTAGTTGTCAGTTTTGCGATGAATCGACTGATGAACTGTATCTTACCTAAGAAGCCCCTGACTTCTCGCTCGATCTTCGGAGGAGGCATTTCTAAAATTTCTTTAATCTTTGAAGGATCGACTTCAATGTCCCGTTGAGTGATCATAAACCCAAGTATCTTTCTGGCGGTAACTCCAATGGCACACTTTTGTGGGTTGAGCCGCATCTTATACTTCTGAGTTCTTTCAAAGAATTTTCACAATGCTACGATGTGGCCATCCCGATCCTTAAACTTGACTATCATATCATCCACATACACTTCGACCTCCTTATGTATCTTGTCATGTAGTAAAGTAGTGGCGGCCCTCTGATAGGTCGCTTCTGCATTCATCAGTCCAAACGGCCCTCTGATTGTACCCGGAGAAGCCATCCATGAATGACAACAAGGCGTGCCCCATTGTACTGTCTACCAAAACGTCGATGTGTGGCAGCGAAAAATCGTCTTTCAAGCTAACCTTGTTGAGATCCCAAAAATCCACGCAGACCTGAATGCATCCGTCTTTCTTCAGCACTGGAACAATATTAACCACCCACTTTAGATACTCGGTTACCAACAGAAATCCAACGTTAATCTGTTGGCAATTTCTTCTTTGATCGTCTGAGCCCATTCTGACTGAATCTATCTTAACTTTTGTTTGAATGATTTAGTATCAGGGTACAAGGGGATATGGTGTTGAACAATGTCGAGATCAATTCCGGACATATCCTTGTAAGACCATGCATATACATCATTGAATTCTTTTAATAAATTTATTAGTTGTTCGCGTTCAACTAAGGATAAAGAAGAATCAATTTGTACATTTTGTGGGTTAGTTTCATTACCCAGATTTATTAATAAAAAATTTTTAATTATTGGTTGGACACGCATTTCTTCTTCTTTTTTTATTAAAAATTTTATTTCTTCAGAGATATTCCCGTCGAATTCAAAATTGTCAGAAAGCGTATAAAATAAATCAAACAAAGCAGAGTAACTGGAAATTTCATTCATTTCATTGAAGGAAGATGGAATTACAACCTCAAAAGCATAAACAGGGGGAGGTGCACAAACAGATGTGCCATCAATCACAGACTCTGACTCTAACTTAGGACAGATGACATGTATATTGCGAGACTCGATGGTCCAATTCTTCACCTCCTTTGCAGCTACATCAACAATGAGCTTGGTGCAGTCGGTTGGTGCACTGAAACCCATCATGAAGTAATCTTGGTCAGCCACATGTAGCTGAGCCATCTTCTCATTAAAAAGTACTCTCATGTCGATGCCGTCTACTTTGTCGACCCAGTCTTCCTCTTGAATTTTCTTTTCTTCCACTTTTCCTTTCACTGTCTCCTCCTCTTTCGTGTCGGATAGTTGATGATCGAAAAAGATTTCCAGCCCTGGTAACTTCTTATTGGTTTCTTCATCGATCCATGGTTCTGGGAAGCCACAGTACTGAAAATCTTCTCCTTCTTTGACAAAATACCCATTAAGTGTTCCTGAATAGTTGGCTTTTTGTCCCTTTTTAGGCCCTTCCAAGTCTTCTTTTGTCGGCTTGTGTCCAAGAACGAAATGGCAAGAAGCTGGCAATACCTGGACAGGTTCAGGAATTCCTTGCTGCTTACGCCCTAATCCCATGCCTGAAAAGTAGGACATTTATCTCATCATTGTAATTGCTCTTGGGTTGATGTACATCTCTTCTTCATTCAATAGCACCTGGACAGCTTGCGCTTCATCGAATCGGAAGCCAGTTAGCGACACACCCCCTTCGCCATGTTGAACCTCCAAGTGATTCGAGCCTTCTCCTCTCGGGGGTTGAATACTGTCTTCTCCATGGATAATCAGAACTACCCCATTCTTTATCAATTTTAGCTTTTGGTGAAGAGTCGATGGCACTACCTGGTCGTTCGGGTCATGCTGCCATGGCTTGCCTAGCAACAAATTAAAAGAGACCGGTACGTCCAGTACGTGGAACTCAACAGATGTCTCTAGAGGCCCTATTGATAACGTGAATGATACCAGGCCTAGTACATCTCTCCTCGTGTTATTGTAAGCCCGGACTCCTTGATTACTAGGTGTGAAATGTTCTAACTTTAGTCCCAAACAAATTGCTATTCTAAGCGGACAAACATTTAATGCGGATCCATTATCAATAAGAGTCACCAGGACCCACTTTTCCAAGCATTTAACGGTTATGTGCAGGGGTTTGTTATGATTTTTTTCCTTTCGCTAGCAGATCCTTATCAGAAAAGGAAATGACTTTTGGTTCGACAGCTAGCAGAATGAGCCCAACAAGTTGCTCTAAGGTCGCATCTATCGAAACACTGGCTTTGTTCAGGACCTTCAGTACAGCTTGTCTATGTTTATGTGAGGCCATCAACAAGCCCCAAATGCTGACATTGGCCTGTATTTTTTTAAGCTGCTTCAGCATTGCGTCATCCTCTTCTTCTTGTTCTTTCTCTTTCCCTTTTCCGCTTGACTGCCCTATTTCTAACTGAGCTGGCTTGAAATGCCGTTCACTCCTGGTTAGATGTTCCACACCATCCTCGGGATCCCACAGTCCCGGTATTATACTTTCGGTCTGTCTTACTTCGTCTATGCATAGAGGGCTTTCAAATGCCCGCAGATCATCTAACTCGCCAAGCACTGCTCTTCCTCTTCTTTCCTCATCATCCTCAATAGCCCACGTATTGTCAGCTTCTTTCCATATGTCTTCTCTGATGTACTCCACGTGTTGTTCTTGAGCAGCCCAAAAGTCGGTCCACTCCGCCCCGTCTGATTTCAGCACAACCCTCATTAACCAATAGGATTACATCTCATCGACATATACCTCCTTCTCAAAAAGTTAGAGAAGAGAAATGCCATCAAGCACATGGCCAAACCCATAAGGTCGTGCCGGATAATTCAGCAGCCATTTGTCTTTCTCATTGCGTTCCTCTTCTTCCTGTTGGTTAGCTTGAATTACTGCCTGATATCCTTCCCAAGCATTAGCATTCCACTCCTCCATCATATCTCAGTCGTTTCCAGTTATAATCAGTGAATAGACTGTCTGATCTTTGGTGGCTAAAACATGAGAACGTGGCAGACACGCTGAACAGATATACTAACTTGGATCTTCTAACCGTCCCAGAGTTATGCAGCTTACCCCAGACTACTTGGTATGGTTTGGTAGGGGGTTGGTCGTGACATTCAACTTTGGAGCGGCAGACGGCGAAAGAATCACTTTGTTATCAATGAGATCTTGGATCTCATGACGTAACCTCATACATTTATCGGTAAGATGTTCGTGGCCTTAGTGATAAACGCAATACTACGAAGCATTGTATCTTAGGGGAGGGGGCCAGGCACCGGCATGGGATCCAATAACTTCATGAGCCCTTTCTCGATAAGTTGATTCAGGACAGTGGTTAGTAAAATATTAAAG
>JAULJZ010111101.1:0-11538 GCA_032270985.1 Heliamphora pulchella
TAATTAAATCCACCTGCAGGGTTTGGCCCGATCAAAACTTATAAGCATCCTTAAGGGGGTATCGTCAATCCCGATCAACGGGACATGGATTCTGTCAATAATTAATATTTTTCATATAAATAATACCACTATCCAACTCACCGGGAATATAGACCCATATAAAATCTCACCCTCTAATGAATCAAAACAATGAATATTAAATATACACAAATCAATAATTATTTTAGGATTACGAGGATAAGCACTATTCATAATAATTTTGGGGTGTGAATTAATTTATATAGCCAGTAATCAGTACTAAATTAAATACCCCAAATGTCTCATTCAATACACACAAAGTGTACTGGCACAAAGAGTTGGAACAATAGACGACGCTATTATCTGTTCCCCGTAACCAAGACAGACCTACTAAAACTATGTGCCACAGTCGTACCGATGGTATGTCCATTTCCATATAAATTGTGAACATAAAACTTATATTCTGTAAGAACCTAAAATCTAGTCTTCTGTGTGTAAACCGTACTCTACACACTAGATTAAATACTGTACAGAATATCGAATATCCATGCATAACAAATAAATGATATACATATATTACTCATAAAGATTCTCATAAAATGAAAAATTAATTTTATTAAAAATAAAATTAAATACTAAAAATATAGTTTTCACTATACCAACCCTAACAACTCCAACTTAGGCGCGCGACAAAACTATCTCCTCGCTCCTAATCCTAACTTCCTTGTCTTAATTTCCTAATTCTTTGGTGACAATATCTCGATGCCTTGGAAGAAATTAAATTCACACATAAGTCTAGGATACTATTCTCTTAGAACTGTGCTTAACTTAGTTAAAGATTTTATTCACTTTAGTTAATCCTAGAAAATTTAATTTTTTAATTTTTTAATTTTATTTATTTATTTACTTATTTATTTATTTATGTTTAAGTTTTCAAATAATTACTTGAAAATATATATTTTTTAAAAATATATAAGATTTATCTTAAAATCCCGTTTTTCAACCCCCAGCTTTTACCTTATTGGCCTTTTGGCTTTTTAGCTTTTTTGATAACAATTTTTAATTTTACCCTTTTGCTTTTTGACTTTTTTGTTTGGCAAAATCTCATTTAAACTGAAGGACAATCTTGAAATTTCACATCTAGCTTATTTGGCTTTTTGGTGGCTTAAAAGTCACTAATTTTTAACCAAATGAACTTTTAACTTTTTGGCTTAAAACTAAAAAAAATAGCTTAAAGTCAAGTTGCTAAACGAACACTTAGGTTTTTTTGTTTTGGCTTTTTCTTAAATATAAGGGCAACTTGGAAATTTACATCTGGCTTATTTGATTTTTTTTGATAACTTAAAAGTCATTAGTTTCTCAACCAAATGAAATTTTTGACTTTTTAACTTAAAGAAGTTTAAAACTAAAAAAGTAACTTAAAATTAAGTTACCAAACAAACACTACGAATCCAAACAAAAAAAATACTAATAAATGTTAAACAATAATTAGTCAAATTCAAGGGTGTAATTTGGATCCGGTCAGAACTCGGTCGGGTTGAACCCAGCCCTGGTCCGGCAGGTTCATGCCAAAACTTCAAGTTGGGCAAGGCTGAGCTTTTTTGGCGAGGGGTCAGCCCAGGTCCTGGGGGTATAGGCCTCGGGCTCAGCCCTTGGGCTGAAAAGGGGCGGGCCAAACGGGCCTGTTTATTTTTTTTTCTTTTTTTTTGTTTTTTTCCGGTTTACTAAGTTTATAAGTTAATAATTATAAGTTATAAATTTATAAGTTTAAATTTATAAGTTTTTCTCTTTTATAAGTTTATATTATAAATTTTAAATTTTAAATTTATAAATTTATAATTTAATGTTAGTTTACTACTTTATTAGTAGTAGTTAATATAATAATACTAGTTTATAATTATAAATTTATAGTTTATTTTTAGTTATTAGTTTATTATTTACTTATTATATTAGTTTATAATTTATAAATTTATAGTTTATTAGTAGTTATTAATTTATTATTAGTTATTAGTTTATTATTTAATTATTATATTAGTTTATAAGTTCTAAATTTATAGTTTGTTATTAGTTATTAGTTTATTATTAGTTATAAGTCATGAGTTTATTATTAGTTATTAGTTTATTATTTACTTATTATATTAATTTATAAGTTTTAAATTTATAGTTTATTATTAGTTATCAGTTTATTATTTACTTATTATATTAGCTTATAAGTTATAAATTTATAGTTTATTATTAATTATTAGTTTATTATTACTTATTAATTATTATATCATAGTTTATATTAGTTTATAAGATTATAATTTATTATTAATTTAATATAAGTAATGAAATTCTACTTCTGATGGCAAAATTCTATCTATCCATCCACCAAGTAAAACAATAGATATCGCATTAGGTGTCGAAACTTGACCTTTTGTCCAAGCTGATCAACATATTCTACAACAATTAAACTATATTAATGCTCATCTCCAAACCCTAGGAGAACAAGCCACACCGACTTATGCTTTATCAGATAAAGAAATTGCTTTTTCAAAAGAGATTCTCCATTATTTTCACCGGACAGCACATGCCAAGAATTATACACGAAGACAAAATGCTTTTTCTAAAGTTCTTGGAAAAATTTCAAAGATGCTACATTATGAGATGCTCCACAAATCCTTGTCTGCCATGTTAAACAGTAATATCAATTATCAATGTCATTGTTGCTCTTTGGATTCTTCAATAGTGCTCAGATAAGTTCCTGTTGATGAATAGGAAAAATCAAAAGTCTCAAACAGTTGTATAATTATTTCATTCTCCTGTTTATTTTTTTTCATTCTATTTTGGTTTGAAATCCGAGTCTGTGTCTATAAAATCCCACTAAGAAGGTCATTGTTTCTCATAATTAATTTAGTACTCATTTCATCTGTTTCATTTCCCTTCTACTCTCGGTAATATTTTCCTTCATCCTTCAACTAAATTTGTGTAAGTGTTTTTATTAAGTATTTGACTATCAATCTATTGTCTTTTATCAATTTTACTCTTTTACTCTAATTATCTGATTAACATGATCCAAAGAATATATCTGGACCTGGTAATGGTATCAAAGCCTTCTATACTTCAGGATTCCTTTGCTCAATATACAAAATCATCTAATCCCTTAAATCCTCCATTTCTTTATTTTATGGCTGACTTTTCACTTCCATTGTTGCTTCAAGGGAAGTTTACAGTATCAATGCAAAATCATATTCCTTATTTATCCTGCGAGTACGCATCAAAATGGTGGAATAAATTTGATATTCCAAAAGAATACTATCCTGACCATTTAAAGAATTATTATAAAAAATTCTTTCGTTAAAAATCCTCATCTTATGCTTCCAAACTTGCATCAACCTCTTCTCCCAAATCAACTACCTCATCATCCATAGAAATTCTTAATGTTGATATTGCCGCCATTCACACAAAAATTCTTAAACAAAAACCTTCCTTAGACATCTCGAAAGATGCTCTTAAAAAGGCCATATTCAAAGAAGTTTATTTCCAATAGGAACATTAAGACCTTTTTGGGTGAATTCCCAAAAGATGATGATTTCAGTCATCAATCCAATGAGAATGATTATTTCGGGATATATTTTGATTCTGCTTCATTATGAAGCCAGAAGACTAATTTTTCCAATGTTCAGAATTATCTTCAAACATATCATTATTATTTAAAAGATTCATTTCATCAAGATTGTCAAAGGTCCCCGAAATTACATTTCCATTCATATTTTTCCCTCAACCTCATACGATTCAAGAGTTAAAAACAAATCTCATTTTTAAACAAAAACAAATATAATATTTACAAGAAAAATTATCCTATTCTCAAATAGAAGAACAATTAAACAAATTTGAAGTTCAACAACAAATTGAATATTTCAAAAATCTTTATAAAAATGATTTATGTTCCAATATTTTCCATATTTTTTGGCATCGTAAATAACATATAGTTCAATTATCTTATGAACCTGAATTTAATGAAAAATTTATACCAACTAAAGCTAGACCATCTCAAATGGATGCTAATCAATTACAATATTGTAAAAAAGAAATTAAAAAATTATTAGATAAAAAATTAATACGTCCAAATCAATCACCTTAGTCTTGTACTACATTTTATGTTAATAAAAATGCAGAATTAGAAATAGGTACACCTAGACTAATTATTAATTATAAACCATTCAATAAAATTATAACACTTCGACCCTTCCCATGGCAATGATATTGTCCGCTTTGGGTAAAATCCTCACAATTTTGTTCTTCTCAAGGGGTCACCAATCCTTACATTACTCCAGCGTAAGCACGCTTAACTACGGAGTTCTGCTAGGGTCCATACCACTTAAAAAAAGGCCTCGTTAAACGTAAAGGTCTAAATTTTTTCCTTTATAACCCAGAAACTCTCTCTCCATTTCCGATGTGGGATACCAGGATATCACAGTCCACCCCTTAGGGATGCACGTTCCCTTGCAGTAGCCTGCCAACTTTGATAGCCAGTGTAACACCCCGACCCTTCACATGGCAATGATATTGTCCTCTTTGGGCAAAGCCCTCACGGTTTTGTTCTTCCCAGGGGGTCACCCATCCTTGCATTGCTCCCGCCCAAGTACGCTTAACCGCAGAATTTTGTTAGGGTCTTTACCACCTGGGAAAAGGTCTCGTTGAATGTAAGAGTTCAAAGATTTTTTCTTTATAGCCCATGAACTCCCTCTCCATTTTTGATGTAGAATACCAGGATATCGCAATCCACCCCCTTAAGGTTGCACGTCCCCATGCAGTAGCCTACTAGCTCTGGTAGCCTGCCAATCCTTATCGACCCACCCACTCAGTAGCATGCCCACGTGTCACGCAAAATGGCAGGAGCTCACACTCGGAGGTGAGGAGAGTCAGCTCTAATACCATCTGTAAGACTCCGACCCTTCACATGACAACGATATTGTCCGCTTTGGGCAAAATCCTCACAGTTTTGTTCTTTTTTAGAGTTACCCATCCTTGTATTTCTCCTGCCCAAGTACATTTAACCGCAGAGTTCTACTAGAGTCTCTACCACCTATGAAAAGACCTCATTAAATGTAAGGGTCCAAAGTTTTTTATTTATGGCCTAGGAACTCCCTCTACCTTTCTGATGTGGAATACTAGGATGTCACAGCCTGCCAGTCCTTTATCGATCCGCCCACTTAGTAACCGCCCACGTGTCACGCGAAATGGCAAGGGCCCATACTCGGAGGTGAGGAGAGTCGGCTCACTTGTAACACCCCGACCCTTCACATGGTAACTATATTGTCTGCTTTGGATAAAAATTCTCACGATTTTGTTCTTCTCAGGAGGTCACCCATCCTTACAGTGCTTCTGCTCAAGCACTCTAAACTGCGGAGTTCTGCTAGGGTCTTTACCACTTGAGAAAATGTCTCGTTAAATGTAAGGGTCCAAGATTATTTTTTTTATAGTTTAGGAACTTCCTCTTTCTTTTTGATGTGGGTTACCAGGATATCACAATCCACCCCCTTAGGGTTGCACGTTCTCGTGCAGTAGCCTACTAGCTTTAGTAGCCTGCCAGTTCTTTATCGACCCGTCCACTTAGTAGCCCGTCCACATGTCACGCGAGATGGCAGGGGCCCACACTCGGAGGTGAGAAGACTCGGCTTTGATACCATCTGTAACACCCCGACCTTTCACATGGCAACAATTTTGTGTGGACAGATAAAATAATTTTATCCACAGGGCGAGGAAGTTCAAGATGTTGTGGCATCTCAAAATGCACGTACAACTCAATCTGTAGGATCTCATCAAAATTATGGACCATAACCCCCAAAAAATTATGCTCAGCAACCAAGAGCACCTGTAGTTGGGCCATCCTCTTCGATTCAGCGATCAGTAGTACCACCAGCAGGTCAGCAAGGCCAGTTGACACATGGACACGCGTATGCCCTAACACCTAGTGCTTGGACTTCAGGAATTTCGTTAGCTTTAGCTGATTAGTGTGATCCATCTGTTGTGCGTGGTGCATTTCTTATTTTTGACTCTTGGGCCAGCGTCTTAATAGACACGGGAGCTTCTCATTCTTTCATTGCTTTGTCTTTTGCATCAACCTTGGGGTTAGAGAATGAGCCTTTAGATATTACGCTAAGTATTGAGACACCAACTAGAGATAAGTCAATTCTGAGTCTAGTGTGTATGTCATGTATTATAGAGATTATGGATCACCACCTCAACTTCAATCTTGTTGTGGTAAACATGCTAAGGTTTTACATGGAATAGTCCGTTCAATGTCACGCCCCAAACTCTGGGCACCGTGAAATACTTACAACAACCAGATAAAACCCCACTCGAGAATATACTCTCAAAGCTAAACTATACATGCATTTTATATAAACGCCAAACGGCAACATTACACGGCTTCAACGCCCGAAAAATACGTTATAAGCATACATGTAACAAAGAACAAAAAGGGAAGACTACAGCTCTTTCACCTCCTCCGGCACCTCCAGATCAACCAGCATGACCGGTACCTAAAGAAAAACAAAATTCCACACCGTGAGCCAAAACTCAGCAGATTCTAAACAACACATGCAGTATAAACTAAACATGCTCGATAAAAGAAGTGCAGTTTTCGACTCTCTTTCAAGCCATTAAAATAATTTAAAAATAATTTTAGATCACGACTCACCAGAGCTAGAAAATCATTTTTACATGCAAGGGAAAGCGAGGATAAAAATCATTTTTCGACTCATCAGCGCCCTGAAAACGATTCAAGTATTACGACTCCTGCAGGCCGTTAATACAGTATTTTGACTCCCATAAGCCGATAATACAGTTTTAAAAAAATTAGTCTATCCGTCCCAATATGCAATACATGCAATCCATGAATTTTCTCGGACTTTCACCGAAGGACCGCAGCCCCCATCTATGCAACGCACACAACTCATGCAACACATATCTTTATGAACTTTCACCATAGGACCGCAGCCCCCGAATACACGCACCGGCTTTCGCAGCCTACCTCATACACCAGCTTTTGTAGCCTACCTCATACACCGACACACGCACACGTGCATCATCAACTAGGATTTACATCTACTGGATCACAGAGTCATCTAATCCATTTCATATACATATGAAAACGTAAACCATAAATTAAAGCATATAACCATGTATCAATACGACGTTCCATAAACCACGTCACATGCCTATAAAACTCTAGGTTTTAAAGCATAAACCACGTTACACATAACGATTGATATCACAATCACGTAATCCACTTATGTATTCCGTACATAAATAAATAGAGTTATAAATGTACAAACCAGTTATAAAGGCACTTAGCCACATATAACCTCACACCACGACGCCACCCGTCACGTAACCCGACATCTACTCACGGGACAACCCACACGACCACCATTGGCCCCAAACACTCCCAACACGGCCATCACCGACCCATGACGCTCACCCGTGCCAACACAAACCCAACAGCAAACCACGCATCTAACCGTGCATCAACAAACCGTATCTATCATGCACGTCACCGAAGAGGGCGTCACTCAAACACACACCCGAGGCCACGACACGACCCCAAAACCACCACACAACCAACCAAACCCCAAAAGGGATTCAAAGGTATTTAAATCAAGTAATTCCCATATATTAGTCAATTGAATACCATAGGACACCAATCGAAAACCAAGGAACCAACCCAAAATCACAAACTAATAGCCCACAACTTCAGTTGACCGAACCCCACCTCCAGTCGACCGAACACCCTACTGGAAAATCACAAAACACCAAAACACACGGTTTAGTCAACCGAACCCCATGGTTCAGTAGACCGAAGCTCGGCAGAACCTAATTCTGAGCTACGGGTTTCTACATCCAAACCCCAAATCGAAGCCTTCGAACACCGAATCAACACCCGCAAATATCCACACCCCTAGGCCTAACACTGAGACCTCAAAAGAAACTCTCGATACCCGATTTCATCCACGAAATCGACAAAAAAATAAGTTTTTAAGCCCAAAACCCAACTTTGAAACAAACGCAAATCTACAGCAATCTACCTGTTAAAAACACCCACGTTTACCCATAACACCCTTATACAGTAGTAGGATCTACAATCCTATCTCGGTGAGTTTAAAACTCGATATCTCGATCCACATGCAAAATCGAGCTTCTCTAGAATCAAAATCTGATCGGATGGTTACGTAGCCAACCGTGCCAAAAGTAAGGAACCGTTGTTGGATCGTTAAAAAACCAAGCCCCGAGCCCCTGAGAACTTAGAGAGAAGACATAGAGAAAATGAAAAATTACTGAAAAAGTTTTGAAAAATATCTTTTTTGAAAATATCTAACTCCAAATATTTATAGGCCTCCAAAATATTATTTTTTTTGAATTTTTAAAATTTGCGCCACAATGGCCCACGGCCCTGGAACCTACCCCGCATGCATATCTAAGCCCGATCATGCATCAGAAGCATATAAAACATACTGCAACGAAAATACACAACGCGCGTCAAAAAATGCCAAAAAAGAAAATGGGTCAGGGTCTCACAACTCTACCCCCCTTAAAGGAATTTTGCCCCCGAAATTCAACACAAGGTCAAAACAGCAAACCGTCAATCGTAACCGACATAGGTACACGAGATGGTCAGTCAAACCATTCCTAGGATATAGTCTAACAAAGTCAGGCATCCTATACAGTGGCCAACTATCTCACAGACACGGGATCTACAACACTCCCAATCTCACATCCTCACCAACCACTGCCTCAACACAGCACACCATCCACGGATCCATAACCAACCCCCAACAGATGCAATGATGAATCTGACCCAAAACCTATAGACTTAGAAAGTACCTCTACTCGCTGAAGCCATATCAGCATCCTCCGGCACGACCGGTGCCCTAGATAAACCGCGAGCTGCAAGAGAATACACTCAAGGCAATCCAACTCTGTTCTGTCCGCCATAACTCGGTGCTATTGGCTGCCACACCGACTGAACTGATGCACTCCCACCTGCCATTCGAAAAGTCTATACTGCAGAAGGCTGCTGTCGACCCTGTACATAGGAACCCACTGGTGTGTCCTCCCTGCTCGGCGCACTACCTCTATGGGCATAATTCCTACGAATATATCCAGACTGTCCACACTAATAGCAAACTGATGGTTCCCTCCCTTGCGGCTGCACTGGAGCCAAACTCTGGAATGGTCTCGGCTGTAAACAATCCGCCACACAATGTCCCGGCTATTTGCATGAAAAACAAGTCAACTCCCTCTGCTCCGGTCTCCCAGACGAAGCCACAGATGATGATGGTGCTAAAAACTGCTGTGGTCCAGATGGATAAAAGCTAGGACCAGAGGATTTCTACCTCTTGCTGGAGCGTCCAGCTGTCTGTACCTCCGCTCCACCCTGCGATGTCCTGGCCTCCCTCGAAGTTTGAGTCTCAGCCAAAGCATCCTCAACCCTCGCTGCCGCCTCCACCAGCTGTCTGAACACACAAAATCCCATCACAGCCACTCGTTCCTTGATCGCCGGCCTCAAGCCCTGCTCGAACCTCGTCGAAAGCAACTCATATGTGCACTCCACCTCCGGTGCAAACTGAGACAAGCTCGTAAACCTGGCCTCATACTACATGATGTCCATGACCCCCTAGGTAAGAGAATAGAACTCCTCCCTGCACAAGTCCCTCCTCGAAGCTGGGAAATATCTCTCTAGAAAGACTCGTGTAAAAGCTGCCCATGTGGCCCCTACTGTAGTCTTGGCATATCTCCCACCACTAATGAGCATCACCTCTCAGCTGAAAGGTGGCAAAAGAAACCCGTACCTCATCCTCCACAATCTGCAATGTGTCCAGGATCCGAGTTATCAACTCCAACTACTCTATCGCCATAAAGGGATTAGGATCTCCTGCAAAGGTAGGCGGATCTATACGCCGGAACTCCCGCATCGCAGCTGTAACCCTCGCCTCCCTCGCCTCAGGCACTACCTCCCTCTCCCTAACAGGCTCACCCCTAGCAACCAGCTACTGGATAGAACCAACCAGCACACGCAATAGCTCCGTCGCATCCATCGGTCCCAAGGGAGCATTAGCATCCCCAGCATCAGGGATAGGAACATTCCCTTGGCAAGCACGGCCACAGCCCCGACCAAGGCCTCGTCCTCATTTCACAAACATCGCGTCTATATGAAAGCAAAACAACATATAAGATGCAGCACATGGGATAAACCGCATAAGCATGCTAACACATAAGCACATAGGTTCATGCTAAGCAACCCCACATATACCGAGGAGAATTAACAAGAATGACACGTCAATCTGGATAACCTACTCAAATTTCCTGCTAAAAATCACATCAGCTAAACTTGGCTCCCAAGTTTGTTAATCCAAACGCCCAAAGGCAAGACTATCACTACAAAGATTTAACCCCAATGCTCACATATACACATCGTTCACATATCTAACATGCAGACATGATCATGTTATCAAAGTATCTAAACACATGCAATCAAGCACACGCAATCAACCTCACACGGTAATGCAACCTCTTCCCACGGCACTTAGGTATTCGAACCCAGAGCTTTGATACCAAGTTATCATGCCCCAAACTCCGGGCCCCATGAAACACCTACAACAACCAGATAAAACCCAACCCGAGAATATACTCACAAAGCTAAACCATACATACATTGTATATAAACGCCAAACTGCAACATTACACGACTCAAATGCCCGAAAAACATATTATAAGCATACATGTAACAAAGAACAAAAAGGGAAGACTACAGCTCTTCCACCTCCTCCGGCACCTCCAGATCAACCAGCGTGATCGGTACTTGAAGAAAAACAAAATCTCACACCGTGAGACAAAGCTCAGCAGATTCTAAACAACACATGTAATATAAACTAAACATACTCGATAAACGAAGTGCAGTTTTTGACTCTCTTTCAAGCCATTAAAATAATTTGAAAACAGTTTTAGATCACGACTCACTAGAGCCAGAAAACTATTTTCACATGCAAGGAAAAGCGAGGATAAAAACTATTTTTTGACTCATCAGAGCCCTGAAAATGATTCAAGTATTACGACTCCCACAGGCCGTCAATACAGTATTTCAACTCCCGTCGGCCGATAATATAGTTTTAAGAAAATTGGTCTATCCGTTCTAATATGCAATATATGCAATCTATGAATTTTTTCGGACTTTCACCGAAGAACCGCAGCCCCCATCTATGCAACGCACACAACCCGTGCGACACATATCTTCACAGACTTTCACCGTAAGACCGCAGCCTCCGAATACACGCACCGGCTTTCACAACCTACCTCATACACTGGCTTTCACAGCCTACCTCATACACCGACACACGCATACGTGCATCATCAACCAGGATTTACATCTACTAGATCACAAAGTCATCTAACCAGGAAGTAAAGCATATAACCATGTATCAACACGACGTTCCACAAACCACGTCACATGCCTATAAAACTCTAGGTTTTAAAACA
>JAULJZ010111112.1:0-11538 GCA_032270985.1 Heliamphora pulchella
CGTCGATATGGTTTTTCATGAAAAACGCATGCGCCATTTTTTACGGTCACGGCGCCGGTTCTAAATTTTTTCTTCCGCGTTCCAACACCTACAAGTTTCATATTTAGTGATAAGGGTAGTTGTTTGAACCAAGTTAGAGTTTTTGGCCATTTTATAAAATAGGTTCTGTAAACTGCCAAAACTCAGCAGTGCCAATTTTGGATAGTGGGTTTGAAATGATTTTGAGGGACTTTTTCAAGGCATCTAGGTCTGTTTTTTGGATATAAAGTAGTTCAATATGTTACCTACAATGTTCATGTAGAACTCGTTTGGAATAGGTCACTAAAAATAGGGATTTTTGGGTACACAATAATATGTGACAAAAGTATCCTTTAAGGGCTGAAACACAACAAAGAGTTTCAAAGGGGTTTTGACCTATCAACACTCAATCTTTTATGCTCATTTTAGATGGTTGTTAGATAAACATATCATCTACAAATTTTATGTTTTGACCAAAGTTCGAATCTCATTGTAAACTTGGGTTTTTAGGTCGGTAGTGTTAACAGGTTGAAAAACGACATACTTTGGTAAAATTGCAATATCTCGAGTGCTACTAACTCAAATGAGTTGAAACAAATTTTGGATAAAATATAATACAAAAATATAAATTTGGACATAAATAACACGCTTAGATCAATTTTCTACATTGAGTTATGACGTTCTAAAGTTCAGAGCAGAAACATCAAAGTTCTCAAAATCAAGTCCCTTTATGTTCAAGGCTTCTACTTATGATATGTCAAGTTTTTGTTCTATTTATTTACATGCTTGTTTTTAAACATGAATATCAAGACTCCAGCACACTTATAAGTCATCAAACTCAAAAATAACAATGCACAACAACATCTCATATCATCCAAAAACACAACAGCCCCTAATTCTCAACTACAATGCCTTTTTCGGTTTATTTTCGGTTCTTGATTTTTAAAGTATTTAAAGAGATGAGTTGAGGGATATTTTGAATGATATTAGACACAAGGTTTATAGGTTTTACTTACTTGTTTAAAAGATCAAATGAGGGTGGATGGTGGCTTAGGACTTAACTTTAGAAAAAACATCCTTGATTCCTTCTTCTTTTCCTTCTTTCTCTTTCTTTTTCTCCCTCAAACTTGTATAATACTTCAAGAATACTCAAATCTGATTTTCTCTCTCTATATGGACGAAATATGAAGAGGATATGGAGGGTGTTTGGCTTGGTTTATATAGGAAAATATTATGGAACACAAAATTAATTAAAGGTACTTTCTTCTCCCTTTTTTCCTTATTGAATTGATATGAATTGACTTGGTACAAGTTTTGAGGCATATACATCAGATATGGGGAAGGTAAATACAGCTAGGGTCAGTTTAGGAGACAAAAATCTGATCCCCCATCAATCATAGGATTTTGCATTGGTTTACATGCCTTTTTGTGTAAGAAAATGCTTTAAAAGTTAATTTGATGTATCTTTTTGGTGTCTTTTCCTATTGAAACTTATAATTTTAGTATTTTTATGATAAATCTAGTATTTTCATGAATTATTATAGTTTTTATAACAATTAATTCAATAGATGTAGTCTTTTAAGTCAAATTAAGCTAGTTTGACAATATAGGACTTTTTGACTTATTTTAATGTGTATGAACTTCAATAATAATTTCTTTGCTTTTGTTAGCCTAAAATATCATATTATTATGTATATTACTTGTTCAACAAGTGTTAGATCATCATAATACTTGATTTAACACTTTTCTCCTCTTTTTAAGCTTAAAGAAAAGCAAAAAGCTACTTTTTGGCACAACTTCCGAGGTGGACAGCCACTGAGTGAAATTTTTTGTTATTTTGATGTTATTTTGTCCTTTGTTAATTAATTGTACTTAAATCCTTGATTTAGGATGTCCATGTGTCAAATTTTAGATTTTTAAGACTTTTTGCTGTACTATGGGCAAAACGGTCATTTTACTCTAATCATGAGAATTTTTTTATTTTTAATCTTATATTTTATGTTATTTACTTAATTTAAAGTATTTGGAGGTTCTCCTGGTATTAAGATTTTGTTACTTAAGTTTTGGACATTTTTAGGGTTTCGGGTTGAGTTAGGATTTCGAATCTCTTCCGTGTTTTATGGTCTCGTTGGCTAACCATCACTAATACTTAGGGTTTGAGATGGGTCTTTACACGAGTCATTATCAACCGGGATATTACAACTATGGACCGAACCGAGTCGTTACATAAATCAAGTAAATCATGTCACACAACAAGAGCATACTTCACCAAACACTTAACATTTCTCTAATTAACTTTCAACTACTTATTTGTAAATTACAGCAATTTTTTGAAGTACTTAGACTTGGACTTAACTCCTAATTTTTTGTCACAAGCTAGATACAAATATTCTCTATAAAAGTTTTATGAATAACACTTTGGTTAGATCCTAAAGAAAATGGGTAGTTTGGCCTTCGCAAGAGAAAACGGTTCAGTAGCACTTATAATTTTACTCAAAAATGAGTCTCTATTGGTTTCGGGTTTGGGGCATCAACACAGGTCCTTTCAAGCTCAATTTTGCATATGTCTTAGTTCAAGATATTCTCTACAAATCTCATGAAGAGTGCTCAGGATGGTTCTTAAGAAAATATTAAAGGAATAACTTGATTAAGAAAATATGTTCAGAAGGCGTCATAACACTCAACAGAGATTAGTTTTTAACAGAAAGTACAGAGAGTTCAAAACCCATTTGGGGGACCATACAAAGGCTTTTGAACCTAATTCCTAGACACCAACTGGATTGAAATGTCCCTAATATTTTTTATGAAAACTAGTTTATAAATAGATCATTAAAAATAGAACTTTTGAACTACACAAAAATATGTGACAAAGAATTATTTTAATCATTGATCATGAACAGAGAGTTTCAAAGGTGATTTGACCATTCAAAACTCAACAAAAGAGACTCTTGTTTAGTGGATAACTAGATACACATGTTAGCAACAACTTGCATGAGGACACTTAAAATCAGTTCACGTTGTCAAAATATGATTTTTGGCTTTGTAATACAGACTGGTCTGAAAACGACATGTTTTGATAGAAAGATCATATCTCGAGTTTTACCCATTCAAATCAGTTCAAATAAATTTTAGATAAAAGATAACATAAAAATTTCGGTTTGAACATAAAGAAAACACTTAGAACATTTTTCTAGAATTAGTTATGATTTTTCAAAAATTAATGAAAAGAGTTAAAAATCTCAAATCTCAAGTCGTTGTATTCTAGCCTCCTTGCATGTTGCATGTCAAGTTTTAGTTCATTTTCTTTATATGCATGGCTTGTACACTCAAATATCAAAATTTCAGAACTTAGATAAGTCATGAAACTCAAAGAAAGCAACATACAAGTACATAACAAGCCATAGAATTTCATAGCAGCCCCTAATCTCAACTACAACGCCTTTTTAGCTTATGTTTTAATTCTTATTCTTGAGTTTGTTTTCAGAGATGAGTTGAAGAGAGTTTGAGATGATAAAGTTTAGGAAGTTTAGAGATTTTCTTACCTTGTTGGTTGATCTTAGGGTAGAAAGTTGGAAATGACTTAACTTTGGTATTCCTAGGTCTCCAAGACCATCTTGCTTCTCCTCATCTTGGTTTCTCCTTCTTTCTTCTCCGTCTTTCCTCTGACTTCTCCTCTAGAACACTCAAGAATTTTTTGATTTTTCCCTCCTCTCACAACCGAAATGAAGGGAAGAAGAGTAGGGGCCAAGGTATGTTTACATACAAGAAGAGTTAGTGGATTCCATAAGTACTTGTGTAAGAAAAATTGATTTTACTCAATCTCCATTGGTTGTATGCAAGGTGGTTGGTCTTTTTGAGAAATTTTCATTCATATTTTGTAGAGGGGATTTCAACTAGGGGCTGTTTGGATGGCTTAATACTCTAAATTTTGCTTTAATTATTTGTTTGGTGGTGTTTTAATACTATATTGTCCAAAAACGTGCTTTAATAATTAATTTGATATATCTTTTTGATTTTTTTATCGTTTAAAATGAATTATTTTTGTTAGTTTATTACTTTTATAGTTTATTATAAATTTGAAAATAATTGATTAATTAAGTGTAGGCAATTAAGTCATTTTAAGCTATTTTGACTAGATGTGTCATTTTGACTTTATTAAGTATGTAAGAGTTTTAATAATGATTTATTTATTTTTGTTAACTTGAACTATTTATTATTATTATTATTATTATTATTATTATTACTTGTTTGAAAATTTTTAAGTCATAATAATGTTTGATTTGTACATCATTTTTTTAATTTGAGCTTAAAATATAAAGAGACTTTTTGACACACTTTTCTAGGCAAACCCGCCACTAAGGGGTAATTTGGTCATTTTTATTGTTATTTTGACATTTGCCTCTTATTTTAATTTAAATCTTTAATTTAGGGTGTTAATGTGTCAAATTTTAAATTTTTAACAGCTTATAAATAGGGTACATATGGACCTGCCTCAACCCAGAAGTAATTTTATAATTATGAAATCCTACCTCAACCCAGAAGTAATTTTATAAAAATATAAATTATAATTCATTCCACTAAAGAATTATAATTTAACTTCCAGTCTTATTCTCAAAACCAAAATATTCGAGCTCCTGTTATTAAATACTTATTTATCCTCCCCACGTTAAAATTACATATACCTGCCAATTAAATTAAATTACTAATAATAATATTGAATCGGCTTTTTCAAAAAGTTCTTAAGACCTTCCGCTTAATTTATTTGACTGCCGAATTATAAAATCTACCTACAAGATTTGGCTCGGTCAAAATTTATAAATTTTCTTAAGGGAGTATCATCAATCCCGATATTTTCAAGACGTGAATTCCGTCAATAATTAATATTCACTATATAATTAATATCGTTATCCAACTCACCGAGATTATAGACTCATAAAAGATCGCACCCTCTAAGGAATCAAAATAGCGAATATTAAATATATGTATCTAATAATTATTTCACGATTAAGAGTAAGCACTCATAATAACCACGAGGTGTAAATTAATTTATATAGTCAGTATTAAATTAATTACTCCAACTTGATCATGTTCAATACAGGACACACAAAGTGTATAACACAATAAGTCGGAACAATTGTCCAAACAATTATCGTTTCCCGTAATCAAGATATATTTACTAAAATATTATGCTACAGTCATTCTGATAGTTTGTCCAATTTCATCTAAGATTGTGAATCATAAATTTATATTCCACAAGAACAATAATCTGGTCTTTTGTACGTAAACCGAGGTCTACACACCAAATTAAATACTATGTAAAATAAAAAATAATTATGCACAATATTAAATAAATAATAAAATACATATATTACTCATTAAGATTCTCATAAAATGAAAAAAAAATTAATTTTATTAAAAAAATAAATTAAATATTAAAACTAAAACTATAATTTTTAGTATATAACCCTGACATGAACAACCTAAAGAAAATCAATAAGTGTATAGAGCTCGACTTAGGCTAGAGTTCACGCTTGAAAGAATTCGATAATGAATTTTCTAAGCGTACAAAACTCAACTCAAGTTAAAGCTCACACTCGAAAAAATTTGATAATGAATTTTTCAGGTGTGTAGAGCTCGGCTCAGGCAAGAGCTCACGCTTGAAAGAATTTGACAATAAATTCTACATGTAGAGCTCGGCTGATGGTAGGGCAACTGATGCTGCACAATCACATGAAACTTTACATTTGATAGTAAATTTTACATAATTGTGTCGTTAAAAAAAAATATGAGATCAGTTGTTCCTGTTCCTCATGGGACTAAACCGGTTCATAAAATAGACATCACAGTTTATTTTTATTAATATAAATATAATTTGTTAAAGCAGTTATCGATATCCAATTAACTTAATTTTTTATAATAATAATATATTAATTTTGAAAATAAAAGAATCGGACTAGACCATTAAAATAGGTCTATTTTAGACCCAAAAAAAAAAAAAATTTGTCCAACTAGTTAATCCAGTTCTACTAATTAGTCCAGTCCCATAAACTACTGGAGAGAAAGCATTAATAAGCCCATAACACTAACATAATTCTATATATATATATATATATGCGCACATCTAACATGCATATATATTCCTTTTTAAAGTAATGAACACTCGCATACTGCAACCTTGATCTCCACGCTTTTTCAAAGTTATCGTCTTCTCTCGATCGATCCACGGATACATTCACAGCGAACTAAACTCAATGTAAGTTCATTCAACCACATCTTATATATGGTGTTGCATGCATGCGTTTCTTTAATTTCCTTTTCGAATCTGTTTGGATTCCTGGAAAATGGAGGAAAACAAACTAACGTAACCCACTCGCGCGTGTAAATTATTTGCATTTCCCAGCTGGGATTTTCATTCTTGGCTGCCAAACTGAAGTTTCGTAACTTTGATCCATCGCTAATTGATTCTGTTAGTTCGTGTAGGGCCGATCTATTATCTGGAAACCAGATCGCCATTTTTTACAATGGACGGGTTTGCATTTGTGATATTACCGAACTTCAGGTATCTATGAACTTTTTTCTTTTTCTGTGTCTTTTTTGAATTTGTAATACTAGTAACCACTAAAGCTTCCATTACTTCGAATTCAAAATAAATCGTTCAGATTCGCTTAAATTGTGGCCTACACAAGTACACAACACAGTTAAATCTACACCATTAATTCTGAATTTGGGCCAAGTATGTGGGAATTCTTTTTGAGTAAATACGATTTCAATTTATGAATTACTTAATTGTAAGGTTGTACCTTAGATTTTGATTTCCCCATTATTCTCCTGTTACATTCATATATTTATTCATATACATCTTAACTTCGGTAAGGGATATGAATTATACATCGCTCAGCTAAAATCTCTCGACTCACCTAATAAGGTGAGTTACACCCTCAACTCACCATTAAGAGGCCTTTTTCTAAATAGAAAAACAAAATTGTGTGTGCCCTCATAGCAAAAAAACGGAGAATATGTGGGTCCCGGGTTCCCGGCAAAGGAGTGGTCCCCTTAAACTTCTTAATTTCTTTGCCAAACACAGAAATAGTCTGACGTTTTACCGTTCCGACCTAGTAGCAACTAACAAGAGACTCTGCACTGAACTGTATTTTTAAACATGGTTTCATTCCTCTCCATACAAATACTCTGTTTGTAATATGATCAGCTCCAAATAGTAAAAACCAATTTGGGTTGTTGAATGATACATCTGGCTAAATTTGTCCTTGCATTTTAGGGGCCGTTTGGATGACATTTCTTGTTACAACACCATGGTTTGGAGGGTTAATAAGAGTAATGTGAAGGGAAGATCAAAAGATTTCATGGATGGATTTTTTTATTTTTTTATTTTTTGGATAACTCTGAGTGTTTGTGTCATCTTACGTGCACTTCGACTAATTCTTACGAATCAATCCTACTGTCCTCGGGTGAGGAGCTCAATTAAAGCTACATGCACCTCAACTAATTGGGTGTTGCTTTTTCATGGATGGATTGTTTTGGGTGTAGTTGTGGTTCATGTTCTGTACAAATCTTGCTATCCAGTCATTTATCTATAAGGATTAATGCACATTACCTCCCAGTGCAATAATAGATTTTCTGTTTGGGGGACATGACTATGGCTTGCTATAGGGGAAATTATTTAGAATTTTCGGAGTATCAAGTGACATAACTTATATAGTGCTTCTATTTACTAATGTAGCATAAAATACTTTCGGTGGAACAATATTGACACATCTTTATTGGATAGGTGGAAAACAAAGATGAATCACTTAGTGTGTATTGGATTTTCTTAATTATTGAGAGGACATGCCACATAATATTCTAAGAACATCTATAATTTTTCTTGTTATAGAATATGTATTAAGAAGTCCATTAAATCTATTTTGTTGATGAATATAACCTCAAATGTTAGGGCCACACTTAATCTATTGTTCTCAAAACCTCCAATCAAGGAGGATTAAATTGGGTGTACTTTTACGACGACAGCTAGACCCTGTAACAATGCTTACAATTAGCTTTTTTAAGGGAGTGACTCAAGTCACGTAAAGGTAAACCTATTCAAAATGAGGGCACGGAAGCTTACATCTTCCTATTCTAAAAACCGATCTTAACAGCAGGCACCTGCATTGAATTGCCCCTTTGCTAGTGCAAATATTTCCAAGAACATAGTGTAGTGAGTAAGGTTTTTAATCCTCTGTTTCATTCAAGAAATACACTTCCATTATCCACATTTCTTTCAGAACAAAACTAGATCGAATAACCCCAAAATTAACAGTGAAGCAAAATGAAATTCCAATATGGCTCACCAAATGACGTTGTGTGGAATTTTAGGCCAGGGCAATCATATGGCATGCGAGGCAGGAAACGGAGCAAAAATACAAGAATCCAGCCAGTTTGGACCCAAACATGGCCTTGCCATCTCTCCATCTCTGTGGTCCTCCTCCTGATTATTCCATGAAGAGGTCTCTGCAGAGGTTCCTCCAGAGGAGAAAAAACAGGATTCAGGCAACTTCTCCATACAACCACTAGTCTCTACTCTCCAATAAGAAGCTTCAAGCCTTTGGGTGGTAATGGTAATTTGTTCCAATGGACCAATCAAATAAGGTTTCAAAGCAAGTTGATCCCATTGTATAGAAGTGTAAGATGCAGAGGAGACTGCCCTTTGTACAATTGTCTGTTTGGCAGTTATGGGTAAGAAATGTAATGAATGGATTCAAGATTGAAGAAGAATAGATCTGCAAAGGCAGAGCAATTTAGATCAAGGCATAATAAGCTTGTTGATTCCTTGAATTGAACCCCATGTTCTGTTTGTATCCTATTGGTTGGATACTTGAGAATTCATGAATTGGTTAATGACCATTTTGATTTTTAGTGGTTATTTAGATTTAATAGAAAATGGCTGAGCTTTTATCACTTTATGTTGGTTTTTACTTGAAGTTGAAGAGAGGTTCCTTTTTTGAAATTTTATCAGTTTTCATTTATTTTTAGTGGGTTCTAATTTAAAATTAATAGAAAATGGCCATTACTGTATTTGGGAAGAAATCCAACTATCCAGAAGAAGCATGAGAGGATCTATATAAAAGGGCACCATACACCCCAAACTTCACTTCAAGAATAAGATTGAATTGCATGATAAACACACTCAAGGTTATGTTACATGGACCCTTCAAAATATATAAAGTACTTGTATCCGATATTGGACACTTAAACATATCAGATACTTAGACAATGGTATGCAATATGTGTTCGATATCTTTAATTGTACATTTACCTAGAAAACATATTTAATAATTTGAATTTTTTATAAACTATGCATAAACTCCCATTTTAGGCATGAAATCCTCTATGAAACGTTGCAAATAGCACTTACCCTATAAAATAAAATAAATATATTAAGAAATGTGAATATTTTATCGTGCCCTAGTGTTCTTAATATTATAATTAAATGAATTTGGCATTTAGACGTATATTCGCACCCAACACTCGTATTCGAGTCCGTCTAGTACTCGAGTCCGTCTAACATGGATCGTAACAAACAAAAGAAAATCTCCTTTTTCTGTCAATTTTTTTATGTACGGAAAAGGAAGTTGTATATACTAACAAAGCGTCTTGGAAGCAAAAACAAAATCCGTTTTTCATGGTTAGTATACTGTGATTTTTGAAGGCCCTTTAGCATAGAAAAGAAAAATTATAGCAACATACTCTGCAGAAATGATCTGTAATAACAAGAAGGAAGTACAAGTTTGAATGAATACTGTAAAACATGCCAAAGACATTTCCGGCAACCAAATCAAAGGTTGTCGTCTGTTTGGTTTCCTAAACAACTTCATAGCAGCAGCAATTTTTACTAAACGAGTACACGGCTGCATCTCTTATATCTAAACTAATGTAAAAAAAGAATGGCAATATTAATCTTTACAATTATCAAACATAGCATAATGCTATTACTGTTTGCTTTCATCCTTATTGTCGTCGGCAGCAGCAGCAGCAGCAGTAGTGTCCGGTGCTGCAGTGGCAGGCGGCATCAGGGTGTCAAATTTTTCAGTCTTACCCAGCACAATCTCAATCTGAAGATCATGGGACAGAAAAATTAAACCAAAATTGTAGTCTCACTTCTAATTTATAACAAACTACAAACGAATTACAAGTAAAACTCACTCGGGCCTTCTGAATAAGTCGCCCTTTGGTTTCATCTTTCATGCCAACTGTAGATGTCAAAACCTCTGTCCCAATCCCATGAAACAATTAGCATTAAGACAATTACTGGCAATTAAGAGCGCAAAACTAGCATTGCAATGATAAGCATTAAGCGGACAAATGTTCTTACTCTTCTCCACAGCCAGTCCATTATTCTTCAGAATCTCAGAAATTGTGACAACGGTAGTGATTGCTGTAACGTAATTAGAAATGAACAGATTGTTAGCAAGTGTGACCATTGATGATAGCAAATTGCTTCAAAATATAAAATAAACAAACCAAATGGCCTCTATGCACTATGAATCACTCAAACATTGAAGTGACTCGAATAATTCGTAGAAGAGGAGGGAATCCTTCTTCAGAGTTTCTGCACGTTCACAATGTTGTGTTCAATTGCCAAAAGATGAAGATGTCAAAATTAATGATTCCTTAACACATTTTGAACTGAAATACAAACAATATGACAAAACGATTTGCACTTTTTTCCTCTCTTTTTTTTTTTTTTATCTATGGGGTTGAAAGAGAGAGACAATCTAGATAGCCAACCACCGATAGTTCTGTGGGATAATAAACTTGGCACATCAATGAGAAGATTTGCCCAGAAAAATGAAACTAAATTTAACATTGAGGGTTTGAACTTTTTTCCATGCTACAGTGAATGTTGTTAAATATTTCGCCAAAATAAAAACTTTAACAACTGAAAGAAAATATTTAGAGGGTATAGTCGCCATATCACTTGATGAACAGCAATGCAGAGGTGGCTTTTAAACTGTACCAAGGCCTTAACACCCACACATTAGCTACAGGATATTGTGTTGAAAATAGGATCAAGAAAAGTATTTGATTTAACAAAATAATATCAGTGAAGGAAAATTATCAAAGTCGAGAAAACAGTATCAAGCCGACGCACCAAAATTAAGCCACTGTCCTTAAAAAAATGATTTCACTTGCAATCAATTAATACTTTGATGCAAATGGTTCTAGGCAATCGTACTCCAGGATACAAGACCAGTCTTGATGGAGTGCACTCACCAAACTACACTTCAGACTTTTATGTAAATTAGCCCAAAGCAAGAGAAAGCAGAGAAAGAATGAAGAACATACGAGGAGGAGGAAGTGTTGTCTATTTTGTGAAAAATGTGTATGAATATCACTGATTTTCTGTCATCAATCGATTCCAAATAATGCATAGTGCTTCTCATGTTGGGAATATATACTGAAAAGTTATACTTTTTATGTATTTTATTCTAAATCCCTGGCATATTAATGAGAAACATTTGAGAT
>JAULJZ010111123.1:0-11538 GCA_032270985.1 Heliamphora pulchella
AATTGTTGAAAGTTAATTAAAGATATATTTTCTGGATCCCCGAGCATGGATTTATATTGGCGTTGGAAATTCTCCCAACAGGTATATATTCTGGACATATCCATGAACCAATAATTATTTTAGAAGCGGTGGCATCTTATAATCTTTAAATATGGCATGCATTTTTTGGATTACCGCGATCTCATAATGATATTAATATGCTACATCGATCTTTTGTTTTTCGTGAGCTCACTGAATGTCGTACTTCTCTAGTTAACTATTCAATTAATGGGAATGCGAATACGATGGAATATTATCTTGCAGATGGTATATATCTCCCGTGGTCAACTTTTGTGAAAATAATTCCATAATATATATATATATATATATGCTTTTTAAGAGTCAGTAATGAAAGATGTAGAGCACGTTTTTGGAGTACTTAAGCACATTTTGCAATTGTGTGTGGATGAGCACAATCTTGGAATCAAGAAACACTTTAGCAATATTGTGACATCATGCATTATATTGCATAACATGATTATAGAAGATGAATGAGATGACCATTTTGTTGATATCAATTACGATGCAATTAAAGAAAGACAATATGTACTAAATTCACATCAGTGTACACCTAAACTTTTAGAATTTACTCAAATTCATCATCAAATCAAAGATTGATATACTCATTCTCCACTCCGATTGAATCTTATTGAGTACTTGTGGCAACTATATAGAGGAGCATAAATTAGAATTTAATTTTACATTATTGCTTTTGTTGTCTATTCATGTATTGTAATTTTATAATATTGTATTTCTACTATTAAAAAGTAACTTAATTTGTTCAAAGTAATTGTACTTTTTTAGTATTAATTGTCAATGTAATTTACAATCGTAAATTTAAGCTTCCTATATATATAAACTTTAGGGAAACCTTCCCAACAATGAACAAATTTTCCAATTGCAGAGAAACTTGGATTAAATCTCGAATCTCAACTCAAAAACCTTCCCAACAATGAACAATGAACAAGACAACGTTTCTCAACTCTTCTTGCAACTCCCAACACGAAGACCCTTCTTTCTCCTCCAATTCTTCTTCTTCTTCTTTGCATCACCGCAATGTTGACTTCTCTCTAGATCTCTAAGGTTTTATTTGATTTAAAAAATATAGCCGTTGAGCGAGCTCTCTAAACTTTTGGAGAGCTTGCCAAAAATGAAGGGCCATTTATGTTAAAATTTAAATAACGATGATGATGGTGAAGTCGTTGGCACACTTGGTTTGCAAAATTCTAACCACTTCGAGGAAAGAGTTGACGATAACGAAAGCCATTGACAATGCACTAAGTCTAAAAGGTTTTCGGCACAAGTCAGCCTAATTTTTTGAGTTAATTGGGGATTATTCCCATTTTAAGAAGATATAAAAGATTTATTTCCACTAATAAGTTTTTTTAAGCTATAATCCTATTTTTTGAACATTATTTTAAAATAAGACAAATATACCCACAAGTTTAAAACCCTAGCTTTCTTATCATTTGCAACATCGCCCTTAGGCCCCTCACCACCACATACCTCACTACCCCCAAATTCCCTCTCCTTCTTTTCCTCAGATATGCTCAAATGGCTGCCGTTGCCACTCATTCTGCTCCTCCGCATCTCCTTTAACACCGTTCCTCCTCCTCCTCCTCAAATCTACTCCAACGGCTGCCGCTGTCGCCACTCGCTCCTCCTCCCCATATTTGCATCTTTGCCTTCCACTGTCGCTCCTCATTCCTCGTCAGATCTGCTCCAATGTCCGCTGCCGCCATTGCTCTTCATCCTTATCCGCCGCTCCTCATTCTCCTCAGATATGTGTCGCCGTCGTCGCCGCTCCTTGTCATTGCACTCCTCTTCCCCATTTCAAATTTGATTTATCCTCCTCCATGCCGACACGAACCATCACCAGTCAAGTTTGTTTACAAAGCTTCGGTGGCGACGACGACTTTTGACACTGAAATGCTGTTGGCGAAGTTCTAGATCTGGCTAGATCTTGCCACACCACCATCGCGCTTAATCTTCCTCCTCCACCACCGTCGCTCGTCCTCATTAGATCTGCTCCAAATCTGACCAGATCTCACTGCACCACTATTACACTTCATCTTCCTCCTACTTGCCTCCGCCTCCGCCATTCTTCCTCTGCATAAGATGTATTACTCCTTCGATATACTCTCCGGGAAAAGCTCTTGATTTGTCTTCCTCAGGATCCCCAACGTTTTTTATTACAGACTGGGCTTGGTCATTGGTTACAGAGAAATTTCTCAGTACAGGAAATTTAACCGATAAATTTCTTAGTACTGTTTTTTCTTATTCTTCTTCTTTCATTTTTCAAAAATTTAATTAAGAAAATTTTCAGTGCAAAAAATTTAACTGGTAATTTTCTTAGTATATACAAGAAATTTCCCAATAAAAATTCTTATTCTGAGAAATTTATCAGTTAAATTTTTGAGACCTCATTAGATAAGCAGAAGGAGATTGGTGCTGGAGTAGGAGACTGTCGGAGAAAAATGAGTGGTTGCCTTGGCACCAGAGAAGAATGAGTCGTCAACGATGAAGAAGAAGACAGAAGAGATCAGTTGTGGGGCTGAAAAAAATTTATTTCAGACAAAGCTAGGGATAATTTTAGAATTCTAAACTGAATTGGAACTAAATTTATTAAAAAAAATTAATAGGGCTAATCCTATTATAAAATTGTAAATTAGGACCGCAAAAATCACCCATTTTTTTTCTTCTCTTTGCACATGTTACTTCTTTTTTTTTCCCCTCAATTCTTTCACTCACAATCATTTAAGCAATAATCTTTTTTTTTAAAAAATAAAACAGTTATATCATTGTTGGCCATGTTGACCAAATGCGGTGGTGAATAATAAGACGAGGAGGATAATTTATTTTAATATTAATATTTTTTTAGAGATAAAATCTATCACTTTCACATAACATCAATTTCACTTTACACAGATATTAATATATATATTTTTCTCATTATATATCACTTTCACCTATCACATTCACCTAATAGACCATTAACATTATTCTTTATAAAATAATATAATAAGTTACGAAATAATCTATTTTTAATTTAATTTAGTTTTTTTTGTTAAAAATATAAAAAAATAAAAAAATTAATTTTTAAGTTAGTTGCTAATTGAGCTCTTAGACTTATTTTTATTGTTTTAAATATTGTTAATATTTTAATTAATTTTTTTTAATTTATGAGTTATCTCAAAGACACGAGTTAAAAGCTATAATAATTTAATTTAATAATAAAATAATTTACAAAAAAATAAAAATAACAAAAAAATAATCATCCGAAAACTAATATCTATTTATTTTTAATTTATAAATTTGTAATTTCTAACTAAACAAATATGGAAAATGTTTGGTAAAGTTATTATTTATAAACTACAAATTTTAATTATAAGTTATAATTTTTTTAAAAACTCACAATTTTTACTATAACTTATAACTGTCTTTTATTCTATTACAATTAAAATTTATAATTTTTAATATAAATTGTAATTTATAAACTACTAATTTCACATACTAATCTTGTGTTTTTAATTTTGATGTATTTTTGTGTTTTGTCTCTTTTGAGACGTGTGAGTTATTGTATTTTTTTTTGTGGTTCATTCCTAATCTCTCGAGTTGTTAGAGTTTTTTTTTAGGTAGGTTGTGTTTTTAATTTTCGTTATAATATATATATTTTAATATATAAATCATTTACTTACAAAAAAAATAATAAAAAATACCCTTTTTGGAAGTGCGGGCACCAACATCTAGTTTCAGAATACCTAAGGTCCCGTTTGGTTCCGTTTTCAGAACTCAATTTAAGGAAAATTTTAGTTCAAAATTTTAAAAAATTCGTTTGGTAGCAATTTTGAAATTTTTTTTTTTTTAAAAAAACTGAGTTATAAAATTGAAAAATTTTGAAAGCAGCAAAAAGCTGTTTTCACTTTTTTTGACTCAAAATTTTTTATTTGTTCAACAGATCTCGACGTTGTCGTCGTCGCCGTCGTCTTTGGCGGCCGTCGAGCGTCGTCGTTCCACATAGACGATCGTCGAGCGTCGTCGTCGGCGTGAGCTCATCATTCAAGATCGTCGAGCGTCGTCGTTCCACATAGACGATCGTCGAGCGTCGTCGTCGGCGTGAGCTCATCCTCTCAGATCGTCGAGTGTCGTCGTCATTCCCTAATCTCTCTCAATCATCGTCGGCAGCGATGTTAGTGGCGTCTGCTGTCGTCGTCGGTGGCGTCTGCTATCGCCATCGATTGTGTCAGAATATTGATTTGGGGTTAGAGTTAGGGTTTGGATTTGAATTTGAGTTTCTAAAAGTAATACATCAAATACAATTTATTTTTTTAAAATATTAAAAAATAATTTTTAAATTTATATTTTAGAAATAAATTTTAAATTTCAATTTTAGAAAACGCGCGGAGCCTAAGGCTTCCATCCCACGCTTTGGTCGTCTTCCAAAAACACCCGCCTTCGTTTTTTTCGAAACCTTGTATGTATATATACACACACAGATGTTGGTGCAGAAATCTACCTTTCTTCGATTTCTATTGCACTTCCATTAAAGCATCGCTTCTTGTTACTCATCATCGGTTGCGTTCTTTATACTCTTTGCGCTTGGGGTTTGGACGAGAGTTCTCAGCGAGGGATTTCATTCGGTTTTGAGTTTTGTTAGGTCTTAAATTTTCGGACCATGGAAGAGAGTCGCCTGCCGCTTTCGTCTGTACCAAACCCCTTTAACTAGGGTTTTGCATCGGGGGTGATGGGGAAGAGGAACACCATTGTCGTGTCGTTATCAGACGATGATGATAAGGATTTCTCATTGTGTTCCAATTTGAGCCATTCACAGTCGAAATCAAAGCCATCCTCAGTTCCCCGTACGTATATTAGAAGGGCCAAGAAGGTTCGCCTCTCGGATTCTTCTGTTCCGTTGTGTAAAGACTTCAATGAGTTTGACGAGGTATACTTCAGTTGCCACCTATGTTTTATATGTATATGTTGAAATTTATTCATCTCTATGGTTCTATTGGTTGGACAGCTCCTAAGCCTAATTACCAACCAAAAAACAAAACATAAAAAATCAAAATGTGAATCCAACATAAAAAATGACCACAGATTATGAACTGTATGTACATCTGTTTGGGCGAAAGGAAAACTGAGGAAATTAGAGAAACCACGACGTTCAACTCAGGACTATGTTCTCGTTTCGTAGAAAAATGAAAATCTCAGGTAAACTACTAGAGATGCGTCTGCATAATTATACATCGGGTGAGATTTTTTTATGATTTTTTCCTGCTCTGATAGTGAATTTAATGTTCAATGTGTTTTTTTTTTGGTTTTCTTTTCTGTTTCAAATTCCCACGGTATTATGTGATTATGGGAGCAATTCGTTACTATTGATTCTTTGTTAGCTTCTCTTTCATTTTTTTTTTCTTTTAGTAAGATTGATTTGAACTCTTGTTTATTAAAATTTTGGAGATATAGCTTTGGCTCTACAGAAGACCATCCAAGTGCAGCCTGAATTATGGCATTGTTGTTGTTATTATTATTACTATTATGTTTAGTATAGAGAATCTGAATTTGATGTCTCCTGCAGATTAAACCGTTATGTGAGGATTTTGATGAAGGGTTAAATGGTTTCAGCATATCTACTGGTACGTGATCATCATACCTTTTCATTTTAGTATAGCCTGCATTTTGAAGAATTTTATTTCTTCTTTTTTTTCCATTGGTCACTGCTTTCTTCATTCTCTGCATCATAGGGACTTGAACCTCCTATAACTTTTATTTGTTGTCTCCATCCCTATGTTATTGTTATTGATATTAATATTTGCAATGGTATTATATTATATATATCTAATTGTGCCTCTGATCACAATTGCATACTTTATTCATGTGGCACACTTGTGCCTCAATTGCCAAAAAATGTACCTTGTACGTACAATGCACAATAATTAAACATGGCATTCGTCCATCAGAGTCATCAGATCATGACACTGATATATGTGGACAGTATTGTGAAAGGTTTAGCTCTTGTTAAGGGCTTAAATGCTAGGTAAATAGTTGTATTGAGATATTTTTGCTGAAATTATATATTTTCTATGGCATCTTTCTTTTGGGTAGCTATCGTGCTTAGTTGAAATCAAAATCCTTTCATTTTTCACTCTTTACTTTTTTAAGAGTGGATGTATTATCTATAGATTTGGTTGAAGCTCAACCCAATGCGATGGAAGGTTAGTCAGTGGATGGTGGAGGGCTTGATTTACACCCTGGTTCGTGAGGGGTTCGAGGAAATTTGAGAAGTAACAATTTCATCCTGCCACCCTTTTGATTTCTTTCCCCTTAATTTTTTGGGTAGGTAGGGAATGTATCATTGTCTAGTTTAATTTCTTAAGCCATATTTGATGTATCAAATTAAATTTAGTGGATAAATAATACGTAGATCTCACATTTTTTTAATACCATTTAATAGTAATTCGGATTATATATACAGTGATATTATTTATCGTGTTTGGTTAAAGTGAGATAAACATGAGGTAAGAGGTGGAGAATTGTTTTGACTATTAGATAAGGAGGTAAGGGTTTGTTTGTGATTCTAGAAGAGATTAAATAGGATAGGAGGAGTTAATTATACTGGGGTTCTACATGTTTTTTTTTTAAATACCAGGAGATTGGGATATAAGATTTTGTATACATTAAAAAATTTAGTTCATATTTCGTCAGAGTGGAATAAAATATGGGATAAAAGTTATTGGGTTATTTCTGTCTGTTAGATAAGAAATGAATAAATTTGGAGTCTACTAATAATACAACGGGTCCATGGTATTATTAGTACCTTCATTTTTCAGATTATTAGTCTGAGTCACACGATATAAACGCTGGACTAACAATACTAAGGAGACAATAGAAAAATTGCAGGCCACCCATGTCTCCTAAACCAATTCCCCTCCCAATCCCCTGAAACAAACATGGTCTAAGATTACATGTTTGTTGAGCCAGATTAAGGGCTTCAGATTGTACTAAAAAACATGTAGGATTCACTATTTTAGATTTTGTCTTTGCGGATAACTAATACCACGTTTGTTTACACCGGATTAGACTAGGGCATGTTTGTTGTATTGAACTAATGGTTTTAGATTGGAATAAAAAATTTATGAGACCAATCATTTCAAATTTTGCCTCATTGGATTAGTAATACCACATTTGTTTACATCGGATTGGACTGAGCATATTTGAATTGTCGGATTGGTGAGGGTCGGGATAGGATTAAAATACATGTGGGGCCCACAAATCAAATTTTGTCTCCTGGGATAATTAATCACGCGTTTGTATCGCGGGATTGAGATTAATAATTTGACAAATGAGGGATTGGTAATACCTCATTTATGATATTAATAATACTAGGACTCCCTTGGTATTATTAGTACCAGACTTTAGTTTATCTTCCCTCCTTATCTAACGGTAAAAAATAATTTTACAACTCTTATTTCATTCTTCATACTCTAACCATACATGAATCAAATTTCTCACTGTGCACATAATCTATTCTATAATACTCTGATATTAAAAAAAACATGTGGGACGCATAGTATTATTTATCTATCATATCTTATCAAATCCCATCTGGAATGCCAAACGAGCCTTTAGTCTCCCATACGGGAGGCTAATAGGGAAAAATCCATGGGATTGTGAATTCCATCCTACACCTTAGGATAACTTATCCCTTTTTCGGATTATTATCCCTCCTTATCCAATGACCAAAAATGGTTTTTCAACTCTTATCTCATGTTTTATCTCACTTTAACCAAACATGAGCCAAATAATACCACGATATAAGTAATTCTTTTACTATCATGTGGTTTTAAAAAAAACATACGGAACATACATATCATTTATCCATCCTATCTTCCCTAATCTAATCCGATACATTAAACATGACCTTCTCCCATATGAGATTGGATAGGGAATCATGGGATCGGAATCCCAATCCCCGGGGATAACTTATCCCCCTTCTGGATTATCTTGCATTGGGAAATCTGGAATCTTCATTTATCATCTTATTTTTGCCATGTGGTTTTGATTCTTGGGTCTGAGAAATGATTGGCAACTCTGATTTAAAGAATAGCTGGAAGGAAATTATGTTCTAAGGTGTGCAAATATTTTGTAGGGGTAAAAGACGTAAAGAATATAAAGTGCACATTATGGATCATATATCTATGTGAATAGCTCTACATCAAGTCCTGGACTCTAATTCATTAGTACCTTATGGCAATAAGATGTTGTAACAGTTGCCCCCATTTTACTTGGTTCAATTGAGATATAACCTTACCATATCTACAATTTTTTAATATTGTTTCTGTTCCTTTTTTTTTATCGCTGGTAATCTTCATTATGGCATCATCTTTTTTATATTTGGCCATTTCAGTGCTGAGGCAATATTAAAATTTGAAATCAGGTTCTGGAAGGAGCAACGGGAAGGGCCTATGGGTCCATAAATATAAGCCCCGTTCCTTGGAAGAGCTTGCCGTTCACAAAAAGAAGGTAAAGCTAGTTTGGTTAAAATTGCATTGATGAATTTTTGAGTGATATTTCCCTGTCCTTTGTTTGTGCAGGTTGAAGAAGTTAAGCTGTGGTTTGACAAAAGATTGAGAAAGCAAAAGGTATTTTTGTAAAATATGAATGTTACGAAAATTTGAGTTTTACTAAATCATTAAGCTTTGCCACTCATTTTTTTAATATATATTTTAAATTTTGTTAACCCCGAAATACTTGTTTGCATTTTGTTCCGCCTTAAATATTGAGTACAAAACTTTCACATACATTAAACTCTGGATGTTTGTTTGCTTGTTTGCATGTGTATATATATATATATATATATATATATATTGCAATTCTTTGTGATTTCTAGAATTCTGGCAGTACAGATGATTTGCTTTTTTTTTTTTATTGATAAATACACACACCATATCGTCAAATATGCGAACCATCTATACTCTGGCAGTATAGATGGTTTACTGTTGGGCGCCAGTTGCAAGCCACATTGGCAATGTTGGGAAACTTTGTATGATGATGATTTACCAATCAAATGCAATGATAGTTACTGCACGAAGGTTGCCTATAATATGTCCGTTATTCATGTATTAGGAGTCCTTGGCACGTCATAGAAGAAAACAAATGAAGCTAATATTATTGTTCCTTGTTGATAATGATTCAATGTACATAATGAGTAATGACAACCATTGAATTTGAGGTATTATCATCTTTCATATTTTCTCGGGCTATGCCTAAAACTATAAAGCTGAAGGGTTGGTAAGCGCGTGGGCTTGCATGTCAAATTTTAATTGAGGTACTAAACGATTAAACTGTTCTGTTTATTTATTGGTGATACTAACCCCCTTCCAGGAATTTCTTTATACAAAGACCAGCATCTTGTTGCTTGGCTTCCTATCCACTGCCCACTGCTTTTCTTTTCAATATGTCTTAACATGATGAGCGCCCAGCCTTATAAGCCCAGGGGTACCCAGTACCTGGATATTTCTTATCAGGGACTTAAGTTTCTTGTCGGGGTGGGGAAATCAATCTTGTCCAAAAATAAAGGTAAAGAAAAGAGTAAAAGCCCCTTGCTACGACATGGTGCCTGGAAAATTATTGATTATTCTTTGAGGTCCTTCCACTCACTTCCAAATTTCTTCCATAATATGAATTCATATGTATGTGAGCAACTTTATAATAGTGAGAGTTTGTATTGCGAAGGGTAAAACTGTAACATGGAATTATTTATCAAATATATACATGCAAATGCATGTAAGGTCCTGCACGTGTTTATATGCATTCATTCTTACTGTTTGTATTTTATTTACTTAGTGGAAACTTAACTTGTTTCTTCATTTATTGCAGGAGGAATTTTGTAATAATGTTCTTGTCATCACTGGAGAAGCTGGAGTTGGAAAATCTGTACGTTTTTGCTATTATTCTTCCATATGTTCAAGCTTTCATCACCTAAAGTATTTTTAGGTGAAAATCCATCATCTTTACTATGAATTACACACTGCAGGACTGAATAGTGATAATTGGATGCTTTCTTGTGTTGTAGGCGACTGTGCATGTGATTGCATCGCATTTTGGAGCCACAATATGTGAATGGAACACACCTACCCCGACTATTTGGCAGGAACATTTGCACAACTCCAATTCAGGTATGTCAAGAATTTTATAATCAGCAGTAGTTTTCTTAATGGCATGCAGGTACGTAGAAATACTTTCATCAGGATGGAGATACGAACAATGTTGGTTCCTACTTGTGTCATACTCTAACTGCTGTTTGGTTGTCCATCAAACAATCTCATTTTGAATCAACTAACTCAAGATATGTTTTTATAAAAAAATTAATTTAAAATTTGTATTGTGAGTTTGATATGATAGATTTTGAATCTTCCTATTTTAGAAAAAAAAATTACTGAAAATTTCCTAAAGAATTTAAATTTATAGGTACTTGACATGTTTAACTTTTACTGGCACACACATTATATGATTGGTCAATGAACCAATTCTATGACAACCAATTTTACAGTTTTTGGAGCAACCAAACAGGCCCTAAGTTAGCACAATTTCACTTATTGGGTTGTGTTGTATATTTGCGAATTACCGGTGTTTATTGTTAATAATATTATTAGATGTATGTATATAATCTCTTTAGATAGGCCCGTTAGTTATAAGGGCCCATTAGGGTTTTGCTGTACACACCTTTGTAATTATTATATATAGTGGACCTTTCCAATTGAGAGGTTAAGCTTTTCTGATAATCTATTATTCGTTTATTACATGGTATCAGAGCCTAGTTTAGCAAAACCCTAAGCTGGTGTGTAGTTCCGGCGTCGGCAAGCCCTGTTCGTGAGTTTTGGTCGTCGGCAAGGCTTGTCCTTGCTGTTCCGGCGTCGGCAATCCCTGTCCTTGGGGTTTCGGTGGTCGGCAAAGGTTCGACTGGCGTTTTCGTGGTCGACGAGGAGTTTTCAAAGTCGGCAAGGGTTTGACGCACTACCTGGTTGCTCGAAAAGGACTGACGACACCTAGGGTTTGTTCAAGAAGGGTCCGCGGCGCCTAAGGTTGTTCAAGAAGGGTCGGCGGCGCCTTTTCCATCTTCGACAAGGGCCGACGAAGCCTAGGGCTTGTTCTAAAGGGGTTGGCAGCGCCTCTACCAGCTTCGACGAGGGTCGACGAAGCTTCTGGAGTCGATGACGACTCTTGTCGACGAAGTCTCAGGGGTCGACAAAGCTTCTGGAGGCTTATTTCTTTTCTTGGGTCGACGACTCTTATTGACGAAGTCTCTGGGGTCAACGCCTCTACCCGAGTGAGGTTGACGATGCTACTGTTTGGTTGCTCTCTGGTTTGACGAAGCTACTGTTTGGTTGCTCTCTGGTTTGTTTGGCTTATTTCTTCTAAAGGGGTTTGGTTTGCAGCCTTTAGAGATCTTATTTCTTTATTGATTTTTTGTGATGTATTGCAATGACTGAGGAAACC
>JAULJZ010111134.1:0-11537 GCA_032270985.1 Heliamphora pulchella
AGAGCAAGGATGAAGCTTTGGACAAATTCATTCTGTACAAGAATGAAGTTGAAAACTAACTTAGCAAAAAGATTAAGGTGTTGAGAAGTGACCGATATGGTGAATATGATCACCGTTTGATGAATATTGTGCTGAGCACGGAATTATCTACCAAACCACTGCACCTTACTCACCTCAGTAGAATGGGACTGCTGAACGTAAAAATCGTACCTTGAAGGATATGATGAATGCTATGTTGGTAAGTTCTGGGTTGCCTTAGAACATGAGGGTTGAAGCGATTCTCACTGCTAATCACATCCTGAATTTAGTACCTCGCAAGAAGAATGACAAAACACCTTATAAGTTGCTTAAGGGTAGAAGGCCTACCTATAATTACTTAAGAACATGGGGGTGTCTTGTGAAGGTAGGTATACCTCCTCCTAAGAATGAGAAGATAGGTCCAAAAATCGTTGATTGTGTGTTCATCGGTTATGCTCAAAATAGCAGTACTTATCGATTTCTTGTATATGAATCTGCAGTAACAGATATTCACAAGAATACAGTTATGGAGTCTAGAAATGTGTCGTTCTTTAAATACATATTTCCATATAGATCTATTAAAGAGTCCAGTTCAGTAAAACGGACTTTGCATCCTGCTAATGACAGTAGTAGAGACCAAGAAAAGAAAGTTGATATAGAGCCAAGACGCAGCAAACGGGCTAAGAAATCAACCTCTTTTGGTTTAGATTTTCTAACCTACTTGTTAGATAATGAGCCTCGTACGTACAAGGAAGCTGTGAGCTGTCCTAAGGCTTCGTTTTGGAAAGAAGCGATTAGAAGCGAGATTGATTCCATACTACAGAACCATACGTGGGAACTAGTGAATTTGCCACAAGATAGTAAGCCTTTGGGCTACAAATGGATCTTCTAGAGGAAGATGAAAGCAGATGGATCAATAGATAAGTACAAATCTAGGCTAGTTATCAAATGATACAGACAAAAGGAATACCTAGATTACTTTAATACTTATTCTCTTGTATCCAGGATAACCTCAATTCGTATGATAACCGCTATTGTGATATTACGAAATCTAGCGATACATCAGATGAATGTAAAAATAGCTTTTCTAAATGGAGATTCAAATGAAGAAATCTATATGGAACAACCTAAGGGTTTTTCTGGGCCTAAAAGAAAATTCTGTAGGCTAGTTAAATCTTTGTATGGTCTAAACCAAGCTCCTAAATAATGGCATGAGAAATTTGACAATGTAGTATTATCTCATGGGTTTAGAATCAACGAATGTGACAAGTGTGTATATGTCAAAGACACTGATGAAGGTTATGTCATCCTGTGTCTCTACGTTGATGATATGCTCATTGTGGGGAGTAATGATAAGGTTATCCAATCCACTAAAGATATGTTGAATTCAAAGTTTGACATAAAGGATATGGGTCTCCCTAATGTGATTCTGGGTGTTCTGATCACCAGAACAATGGACGGCTTTACGTTGTCTCAAATTCATTATGTTGATAAAATTGTAAGGAAATTCAACAATTCCGATACTAAAGTCGCCAGGACCCCGGTGGACATGAGTATCCAGTTATCTAAGAATGGGGGGAGAGTGTCTCCCAATTGGAATATTCTCAGGTCATCGGGAGTCTAATGTACTTGAGTCGGTCCACCGAGTCCTTCACGCAGATGGGAAGAAAGTGTGTAGACTTCGTCAACCTATCATCCACGACCCAAAAGGCGTCGTGTCCCCTAGGTGAGCAGGAAGTCCTGACACAAAGTCCATCGTGAAGTTCTCTCACTTCCACTCAGATATCGGTAACGGCTGTAGCAATCTTGCCGGTCTCTGGTACTCCGCCTCCACTTTTTGACAAGTAAGGTACTGATAAACAAACTGGCTCACATCTCTCTTCATTCCCGTCCAACAGAATTAATGACGTAGATCATGGAACATCTTCATGCCTCCTGGAAGCATAGCAAGGCGAGAATGATGACACTCAGGTAGTATGTCTACACGGCATGACTCTGGCACAAATAACCTTCTGGCCAATCTCAAACTCTGGTCTGAACCCACAACCCATCCTGCTGTATCCTCCCCACTAGCAACCTCATCTCGTATCATCTAAGCTTCTGGATCTGTCAGCTGGACCTCTAGCACTCGTGCAATCAATGCGGGTCGTGAAACTATTGAAAATAAGGTGGCCTCCGTCGCTGTAATCCCAAGACAGAGATCAAACTGCCCAACCTCTCCAAGCATGCCCCACTCACGTATAGCCACAGAAGCTAACGACCCATGAGACCTCTTACTGAGAGCGTCAGCCACAACGTTGGCCTTCCCTAGGTGATACTGCAAATTAAAATCATAATCCTCCAATAACTCCATCCATCGTCGTTGGCACAAGTTCAGGTTCTTCTGCGAAAATAAGTATTTTAGACTCTTGTGATCGAAGAAAACCTCGAAGTGCTCACCACAAAGATAGTGACGCTATGTCTTCAAGGCAAAAACCATGGCTGCCAACTCCAGATCGTGTGTCAGGTAGTTCTTCTCATGGATCTTCAACTGCCGAGAATCATAGGCTACAACTTCTCCTTCTTGCATCAAGACACAGCCCAAACCGTCGTGTGATGCATCACAATACACTGTATATCCCAAGCCTCGCTATGGGATAATCAACATTGGCGCGCTAGTCAACCTCATCTTCAGCTCCTGGAATGCTGACTTATAGGACTCACTATAGACAAACACAACTCCCTTCCGCGTCAGACGCGTCATCTGCGCAGCAAGTCTCGCAAAGTCCTTCACAAACCGTCGATAGTAGCTTGCTAAACCCAGAAAACAACGGATCTCAAAGACGCTCTTCGGTCGCTCCCAACTTGTCACAGCATCTGTCTTCGATGAATCCACTGCTACTCTGTCTGTCGACACTACGTGTCCAAAAAACCTCATCTCTGACATCCAGAACTCACACTTCTCGAACTTTACATACAAGCGATGCTCTCTCAAAGTCTATAGAACAATACGCAGATGGTCCTCATGTACCTCCCTTGTAGGTGAGTAAATGAGAATATCATCAACAAACACTACCACAAAACTATCCAAGTAAGGTTGGAAGATCCGGTTCATCAAACTCATAAAAGTTGTTGGTGCGCTCGTCAGACCGAACGGCATAACTAAAAACTCACAGTGACCATAGCGAGTCTGCAAGGAGGTCTTTGCTATGTCCTCGTCCCTAATCCTCAACTTGTGGTATCCTGATCTCAAGTCAATCTTGGAAAAGCAGCTCGACCCCTTCAACTGATCAAACAAATCATCTATCCTCAGCATAGGATACTTATTCTTCATTGTTACCTGATTCAGCTTTCGGTAGTCGATACACAATCGCAAGGATCCATCATTTTTTTTGGCAAAAAAAGCAGGAGCTCCCCACGGTGAAGTACTTGGGTGTATAAACCCCCTATCCAGTAGCTCCTGAAGCTGTACCTTGAGCTCACGCAACTCAACGGGTGCAAACCGGTAAGATAGCATATATATGAGAGCCACCCCCAAAATCAATTCAATAGAGAACTCTACCTCACGGCTCAGTGACAACTCATACAGATCGTCAGGGAAGACATCTGGATAGTCGTAGACCACCGGAGGTAACTCTCCTCTAGTCCCAAACCCCTCATCCAACATGAGAGCTACAAAAAAGAAACCCAGGTTACCCTGGTTCCGCACAACACAAGGCATAGACCTCAAACCCTCATCCCGGTCACCTACAAAGCAAAAACAATCTTCCGCTAGTGTACAAATTGTCACCCTCCGTCGATCGCAATCGATAAAGGCACGATAAGTGGTCAGTCAATCCATCCCTAGGATGACATCAAACGCGGTCATGTCTAGAATGTTGAAATCAAACTCTAAATAACGACTGACGACTTCCAACACACAGGATCTACACACAAGACTCAATGTCACAGTCCCACTGACTGGGGTCTCCACACTCAAAGTACCACCTAACCAATCCATTTTCAGCCCCAAAGCAGATGCAAAAGTAGATGATATAAATGAATACGATGCTCCGGTATCGATAAGAACACTGTCCCATGATCTATAGACTAGAAGAGTACCTCTGATCATAGAGGTGGAAGTAGCAGCATCGGGCATGATCGGTGCTCTGGATGAACGGGGATCTGCTAGAACATAAGCTTTGGCCTGTCTATTGTGGCCTAGAACTGTAGACTGTCTGCCCGACTGTACTGAGGTGCCCCATTCAGCAAATCTAGATGGCTGACGTCCCTGAGCGGATGGAGTAACAGAAGCTCCAGCTGTGCTCCCTCGTCTAGGGCAATCCCTATGGAGGTGCCCAGACTGGCCACACTCATAACACACCACTGGCCCTCTTCTTTGCGCCTGCAACTGAACCGGCGTCAAACTCCGACACTCTGCCGCACAATGCCCTAGTTGTTGGCATCTAAAATAGACAGACTCTCTCCATTACTCCGACCTTCCCATTGAAACTGTGGGAGGTACGGATGCAGAAGACTGCAGAGGATACGACCCCACCGGATGAGAACTCGGATTAGATGTCCGTCGGAGCTTGTTCTCCCTGCGCCCCTGAGATAGTGCACGTTCCCCTCCTTGATGACCCCGACTATCCCTGTCTCTGCGCGTCTCATTCAGAGTGTCTTCCACCTTCATGGCCATCTATACCAACTCTGTGAAGACCTGCATCTTGAATGTCGCCACCCTATCTCTGATAGCGGGCCTCAAACCCCTCTCGAACCTCTTCGTACGGAACTCATCAGTAGGTACGATCTCCAGTGCAAACCGAGAGCTAGTAAACTTAACCTCATACTCAATCACAGTCATCGTCCCCTGTGTCAGAAAAAAGAAGTCCTCTTTGTAGCGATCCCTCAATGTCGCCAAAAAGTATTTTTCCAGAAATACCTTGGTTGCGAGACCCTGCCCCGTTTTCTTTTTCGGCGTTTTTAGACACGCGTTATGTGTTTTCGTATGAGCATATTTTTACTGCTATTGATGCATGATCAGGCTTAGATATGCATGCGGGGTAGGTTCCCAGGGCCGTGGGCCGTTGTGGCGCGAATTTTAAAATTTTAAAAAAAGATATTTTGGAGACCTATAAATATATGAAATTAGATATTTTCAAAAAGATATTTTTCAAAACTTCTTCAATAAGCTTCCTATTTTCTCTCTGCCTTCTCTCTAAGTTCTCGGGGGCCCGGGGCTCGATTTTCGACGATCAGACTGTCGATTCTTGTTATTGGCACGGTGGGCTACGCGTTTATCGGGACAGAATTCTATTCTGAAGAAGCTCAATTTTGCACATGGATGGAGACGTCGAGTTTTGAACTCACCGGGATAGAATTCTAGACCTGTATGTTTTATAAGGGTGCTATGTGTAATTGGGTGTATTTTTACTGGTCAGATAGCTGTAGATCTGATTTTCTATAAAAGTTGGATTTTGGGTTTAAAATCGATTTTATGTCGATTTCGGAGGATGAAATCATGTTTCGAGAGTTTTTTTCAAGGGTTTGGTGTTTGGCTTGCGCGTGTGGATGTCCGAGGGTGTTAGATCGGGGTTTAAAGGCATTAAATCGAGGTTTTGGAGGCTAAAACAGTGTTCGAAAACTATTATCGCCTATGTTCAGTCGACTGAATCATGTTTTTAGGGTTCGATCGACTGAATCTCGAGGGTCAATCGACTGAACCGTGGCTGTTTGGCGTTTGTGAGTTTCCAGCGTGTTGTTCAGTCGACTGGGGGCTTGGGTCAGTCGACTGAACTTCTGGGCAATGCGATGGTGGTTCTGTGGTTGGGTTTTGGTTTTCGATTGGCGTCCTATGGTATTCAATTGATTAATTTATGAGAATTAGTTGATTCAAATACCTGTGTATTCCTTTTGGATTTCGGTTGATCGTGTGGTGGTTTGGGGGTCGTGTTGTGGCCTCGAGTGCTTCGTTTAGATGCTGTCCTTAGGTTGACGTGCATGGTTAGATTTGAGAAGTTGTGGCACGATTGTGTGCGCGTTGGTTATGTTCGATACGTGTAGGTCTGTGGTTCGATTTTATGGTTTGATTCTGGTAAGAATCGGTCTAAGGGAGATTCAGGTGTTGATCTCTAGGTTAGGTGTTGGTTGTCTCGATGTGTGGACAGGTCCCGATTTGTGGATGGGTCATTTGGGTATCGAATGACGGGTGTGTGGCATATGATGTCGTGTTGGGTTATGTGACGGGAGGCGTCATGCTGTGAGGTTATATGGCTATGTACGTTTATAACTGGTTATGTGCATTTATAACTCTAGTTTATTTATGTACAGAATATGTGGGTGGATTATGTGGTTTTGGCGTTGTAAGTGAAATGTCGTGGTCATACGTGATCTTATGTGGATAGAACTTTGATTAGTTTTATTCTTGTATGTTGTAGGACGGGTGTGTGGTCCAATGTGGTCCTTGTGATCATGAACGGTTATTTTATATGCATGTGTTGCATTGTATATATGGAGGGCGGATAATGGCCCCACGGTGAAAGTCCGTAAAGTTGCATATGAAGGGCGGATAATGGCCTTACGGTGAAAGTCCGTGAAGATATCTGTTGACCCTGATCGACAAAGCATAGTGGGGCGGATAAGGGTCCTTCGGTGAAAGTCCGAGAAGATATGTGAACTGTATGTGATCGATCTGTGGTTAGGACTCGAGAGAGAGTCGATGTTTATATGTATATGCTATTAGGGTTTGGGTGAGAGTCGAGGTTTATTTATACCTATTGTTAGGGATCATTGGAGAGTCGATTTAATTCTGTCTGTTTTGCATTCGTGGCTCGTAGGAGTTGTGGCTCGTAGAAGTCGACCTTTTCCTCTGTGGCATACTACTACATGTATCATGGATTGCATGTATTGCATATTGGGATGGATAGACCAAGTTTCTTAAAATTATGTTATTGGGCTACGGGAGTTGAAATACTGTATTAACGACCTACGAGAGTCGTAATACTGGAATCGTTTTCAAGGCTCTGATGAGTCAAAAAATAGTTTTTATCCTCTCTTTCCCATTGCTTGTGAAAATTATTTTAATGGCTCTTGTGAGTCGTGATCTAAAACTGTTTTCAAATTGTTTTCAAGAAAGTCTAAACCTGCACGTCGATTTCTTAGCATGTTTTGTTTATACTACATGCCTGTCTAGTTTCTGCTGAGCCTTGGCTCACAGTGTGGGATTTGCTTTTCTTCAGGTGCCGGTCACGCTGGTTGATCTGGAGGTGCTGGGGAGGTAAAAGAGTTATAGCCTTTCTTTTTGTTTCTACCTGTATTATGTGTGCTTAATACATGTTTCTCGGTGTTGGAACCGTGTAATGTATGCCGTTTGGCGTTTATATACATTGCGTGTATGGTTTACTTTGACAGTGTATTCTTGAGTTGGGTGTATGTTTGGTTGTTTATGGGTGTTTCACGTGGCCCGGAGTTTGTGGCGTGATAACTTGGTATCAGAGTTCTGGGTTTGAATACCTAAGAGCCGTGGGAAGAGGTTGCATCACCGTGTGAGGTTGATTGCGTGTGCTTGACTGTATGTGTTTAGATGTTTTGATAACAGAAACGTGATAGCATGCGAGTTATACGTGAACGATGTGTATATATGAGCATGGGGGTTGAATCTTAGGAGTGATAGTCCTGCTTTTGGGCTTTTGGGTCAACAAACTTGGGAGCCAAGTTAGAAACGCGTTTAGCTGACGTGATTTCTCGCGGGGAATCTGAGTAGGTAATCCAGATTGACGTGCCATTCTTGTTGGTTCTCCTTAGTATGTGGGGTTTTGTTTAGCATGAACCTATGTGGCTATGTGTTAGCATGCTAGGTGTTTCGCATTTATGTTCATGTGTTGCGTCTTATGTATTGTTTTGCATTCATATTGACGTGATGTCGGCGAGGAGAGGGCGAAGCCGTGGTCGTGCTGTTGGCCAAGGGGATATTCCTATCCCTAATGCTCGGGATGCCAATGCTTCCCTCGGACCGATGGACGTGACGGAGTTGTTGCGTGTGTTGGTTGGCTCTATCCAGCAGCTGGTTGAGACCTCTAGAGGTGAGGCTGTTAGGGAGATAGTGCCTGAGACAAGGGCTACAATGGCGATGCGGGAGTTTAGGCGCATGGATCCGCCTATCTTTGCCGGAGATCCTGATCCTATTGTGGCGGCTGAGTGGTTGGAGCTGGTGACGCGGAACCTCGACACGTTGCAGATCATAGAGGATGAGTTACGGGTTTCATTTGCCACCTTTCAGTTGAGGGGCGCTACTCATCAGTGGTGGAGATGTGCCAGGATGACTGTGGGAGTCACATGGGCGGCCTTTACAGAGGTGTTTCTGGAGAAATACTTTCTAGCGTTGAAGAGGGACTAGTACATGGAGGACTTGTACATGGATGTTATGCAGTATAAGGCCAGGTTTACATGTTTATCCCGGTTTGCACCAGAGTTGGTGAGCACAGATGAGCTGAGATCGATGAGGTTTGAGCGAGGCTTGAGGTCGGCGATTAAGGAGCGTGTGGTCGTGATGGGACTTCGTGTGTTCACAGAGCTGGTGGAGACAGCAGCGAGGGTGGAGAACACTATAACTGAGATTCGAGCTTCTAGGGAGGCCAGGACACCACAGAGTGGGAACGTGACACAGACAGGTGGGCGTTCCAGCAAGAGACATAGGTCTTCTGGTACTAGCTTTCATCCATCTGGATTACCACAGCAGTTCTCTGCTCCAGCACCATCAGTGGCTTCATCTGGGAGGCCAGAGTAGAGGGAGTTGAGGTGTTATCAGTGTGGACAGCCGGGGCATCATGTGTCAGATTGCCCGCAGCCGAGACAGTATCAGGATTCACAGTTGAGGCAGTCCCAGAGTCCCATACTAGAGCAGTCATAGGTGAGAGGGCCGCCGATTTGTTTTGGATGTGGTCAGACTGGACACATCCGCAAGACTTGTCCCCAAAGGGAGGATGCACCGAGCATGACGGGCACACAAGAGGGTCATTTGTACAGGATCGACAGCAGTATCTAGTAGTACAGACTTCTCGAGTGACAGATAGGGAAACTTCAGTTCAGACGGTGCGGCAACCGACAGCGCCGAGTTCTGGTGGACAGGGCAGAGTAGGATTACCCCGAGCGTATTCCCTCATAGCTTCCAGGGCACCGGTCGTGCCGGAGGATGCAGATATGCCTTCAGTGAGCAGAGGTACTTTCTGAGTCTAAAGGCTTTGGGCCAGATTCTTTGTTGCATCTGTTTGGGAGTTGGTGATGGATTTCTTGGGTGGTGCGCTATGTTGAGGCAGCAATTGCGATGATGTGAGGTTGGGATGAGTTGTAGATTCCGTGTCTTTGAGATAGTTAGCCATTGTTTAAGATGCCTGACCTTATTTGACTATATCCTAGGAATGATTTGGCTAACCATCTCGTATGCCTATGTCGATTACGATTGACGGTTGGTTGTTTTAACCTTGAGTTAAATTTCGTGGGCAAAATTCCTTTAAAGGGGGTAGAGTTGTGAGACCTTAACCTGTTTTCTTTTTTGACATTTTTGGACGCGCGTTACGTGTTTTCGTATGAGCATGTTTTTACTGCTTTTGATGCATGATCGGACTTAGATATACATGCGGGGTAGGTTCCTGGGGCCGTGGGCCGTTGTGGCGCGAATTTTAAAATTTCAAAAAAAAGATATTTTTGAGGCTTTAAATATCTGGAGTTAGATATTTTAAAAAAGATATTTTCCAAAACTTCTTCAATAAGCTTCCTGTGTTCTTTTTGCCTTCTCTCTAAGTTCTCGGGGGCATGGGGCTCGATTTTCGACTATCAAACTGCCAATCCTTGTTATTGGCATGGTGGGCTACGCGTTCATCAGGACGAAATTCCATTCTGGCGAAGCTCGATTTTGCACGTGAATCGAGACGTCGTGTTTTGAACTTACCAAGGTAGGATTCTAGACCTGTATGTTTTATAAGGGTGCTATGTGTAATCAGGTGTATTTTTACCAGTCGAATAGCTGTAGATCTGATTTTCTGTAAAAGTTGGGTTTTTGGTTGAAAATCAATTTTATGTCGATTTTAGAGGATGAAATCATGTTTCGAGAGTTTCTTTCGAGGGTTTAGTGTTTGGCTTGGGCGTGTGGATGTCCGAAGGTGTTAGATTGGGGTTTAAAGGCGTTAAATAGAGGTTTTAGAGGCTGAAACAGTGTTCAGAAACTGTTCTCGCCTCTGTTCAGTCGATCGAACCGTGAGGTTCGGTCGACTGGATCATGTTTTTAGGGTTCAATCGACTAAACTTTGAGGGTCAGTCGATTAAACCGTGGCTGTTTGGTGTTTACGAGTTTTCAGTGTGTTGTTCAGTCGACTAGGGGCTTGGGTCAGTCGACTGAACTTCTGGGCAATGTGATGGTGGTTCTGTGATTGGGTTTTGGTTTTCGATTGGCGTCCTATGGTATTCATTTGATTAATTTATGGGAATTAGTTGATTCAAATATCTGTGGATTCCTTTTCGATTTCAGTTGATCGAGTGGTGGTTTGGGAATCGTGTTGTGGCCTCGGGTGCTTCGTTTAGATGCCGTCCTTGGGTTGATGTGCATGGTTAGATTTGAGGATTTGTGGGACGGTTGTGTGCGCGTTGGTTATGTTCGGGACGTGTAGGTCCGTGGTTCGATTTTAAGGTTTGATTCTGGTAAGATTCGGTCTGTGGGAGGTTCGGGTGTTGATCTCCGGGTTAGGTGTTGGTTGTCTCGGTGTGTGGACCGGTCCCGATTTGTGGATGGGTCGTTCGGGTATCGAATGACGGGTGTGTGGCATGTGATGTCGTGTTTGGTAATGTGACGGGTAGCGTCATGCCATGAGGTTATATGGCTGTGTGCGTTTATAACTGGTTATGTGCATTTATAACTCTAGTTTATTTATGTATGGAATATGTGGGTGGATTATGTGGTTTTGGCATTATATGTGAAACGTCGTGATCATACGTGATCTTATGTGGATAGAACTATGATTAGTTTTATTCTTGTATGTTCTAGGACGGGTATATGATCCTATGTGGTCCTTGTGATCGTGAACGGTTGTTTTATATGCATGTGTTGCATTATATATATGGAGGACAGAAAATGGCCCCACGATGAAAGTCCGTAATGTTGCATATGAAGGACGGATAATGGCCCTACGGTGAAAGTTCGTGAAGATATATCTGTTGACCCTGGTCGACAAAGCATAGTGGGGCAAATAAGGGTCCTTCGGTAAAAGTCCGAGAAGATATGTGAACTGTATGTGATCGATCTGTGGTCAGGACTCGGGAGAGAGTCGATGTTTATGTGTATATGCTGTTAGGGCTCTCGTGAGAGTCGAGGTTTATGTATACCTGTTGTTAGGGCTCAGGAGAGAGTCGGTTTAATTATGTCTGTGTTGCATTCGTGGCTTGTAGGAGTCGTGGCTCGTAGAAGTCGACCTTTGCATGCGTGGCATACTACTCTATGTATCATGGATTGCATGTATTGCATATTGGGACGGATAGACCAATTTTTTTAAAATTATATTATCGGCCTACGG